>JAQZBX010002655.1:0-70388 GCA_029593785.1 Cabassous unicinctus
TTTTTTTTTACCAAGAAACAAGGCTGTATATTGTAAATTGATTTTTCTGCACCAATAGAGATGATCATGTGATGTTTTTCATTCAATTTGTTAATGTGGTGTATTACATTGTTTGATTTCTTTATATTGAACCATTCTTCCTTACCAGGGATATAACCCAGTAGATAATGCTCTGTAATTCATTTGATGTGCTGATAAATATGATTAACAAGTATTTTGTTGTGGATTTTAACATCTAAGTTCATGAGAGAGATTGTAGTTTTCTTGTGGTGTCTTTATGTGTCTTTGGTATTAGGGTGATGTCATCATAGAATGAGTTACACAATATTTTTTCGAAGAGGTTAAGCAGGATTGGTGTTATTTCTTTCCAGAAATTTTGGTAGAAATCACCTTTGAAGCCATCTTATCCTGGGCTCTTCTTAGTTGGGAGGTTTTTTATGACTAATTCAATCCCATTACTTGTGATAGTTCTGTTGAGTTCATCAATTTCTTCTTTAGTCAATGTAGGAATTTTTCAATTTCATCTAAGTTATCCATCTTGCTGGCATACAATTTTTCAAAGTATCCTCTTATGACACTCTTTATTTTAGTTGGGTCAATCGTGATATCCCTCTTCCTCATTTCCTATTTAAGAATTTGTATTATCTCTCTTTTTTTCTTTGTTTTTCTAGCTAAGGTTTTGTCTATTTTATTAATCTTCTAAAATAACAAGCTTTTGGTTTTGTTAATTTTTTCTAATACTGTCTTATTTTCAATTTCATTTTTTCATTTATCTGTTTTGTTAGTCTATGGCTTTTGTTTGGGGAGTTCAATCCATTAACCTTCTATTTTATTACTTTAAAGGCATTAATTAATTTGCTCATTTTGTTCTTTGGCTTTCTATTGACATTTCTTATCATTGTCTGTCATTTTGCTCTTTTAGTTACCATTACTAATAATCTTCATTTCTCCAGTCTTCTTCAAGTCTCTTATCCTTGTCTTTACCTTTCAGGCTGGAGGACTCCTTTTAGTATGTCTCACAAATTTGGTCTTATGAGTAAATATCTTTCACAGTTTTTGTTTTTCTTTGAAGACTTTAAAGTCGCCCTTATTTTGGAAACAGCGCTTTATGTGATATAGAAATCTTGGCTGGCAGTTTTTCTCTTTCAGAAGATGAAATATATCATACCTTTGCCCTCTCATCTACATGCTTTCTCATGAGAGATCAGCACTTAGTTTACTGATCTTCCCTTGTTTGTGATGCATTGCATTTCTCCCATTGCTTTCAAAATCTTCTCTTTATCCCTGGCATTTGACATTTTGAATTATAAGCCTGTCTGAGTAAGTCTATTCAGATTTGTTTGGGGTACATTGTGCTTAGTGGATATTGATATTGATACTGTTCATACGGTTTGGGAAGGTTTTGGTCATTACTTACTCAGCCATTCTTTTTGCCCCTTTTCCATTCTCTTCTCCTTCTATTACACCATTAATGCATATGGTTTTGCTTTTCATGTTGACATTCAATTCCCTGAGAACTTGTTCCATTTTTTTCCATTCTTTTCTTTTTCTGCTTTTCTGTCTTTTCATGTTCATATGCTCTATTCTCCAATTTAGTGTATGGCCTACCACTGTGAACATGCATGATCTCATCTGATCTATTCTCCAATTCACTAATCCTATCCTTCAACAAATTAAATCTACTGTTATATGTTTCTAATGTATTTTTAGTATCATCCATTGTGTCTTTCATTCTCATGATGTCTGTTACTTCACTTTGCTGGCTTTCAAATTGTCTTCCTAATATCCTTTACCCTTTAGCCATATTTTCCTTCAAATTCTGAGTTGATTTACAAAATTTGTGTGAACATAATTAATTAGTTTCCTTAAATACTGTGTCTCATAAGTATTTTTTATTTGATCCCTTGTATAAGCCATATCTTCCTGTTTCTTTGGTATGGCTTGTAATTTTTTGCTTGTGTCCAAGCATCTGATTATGTTGGAGAATTTATTCTGACAGTCAAATTTTCTCTTCCTTAGTGATTTTGTTTCACAACTATTGTGATGGTTAGGCTAATGTGTTAACTCAGCCAGTAATTGTGTCCAGGAGTTTTGTCAAGCAAACACTGAGATAATTGCAATACAAGGACATTTATGGACTTTTGCCATCAGTGAGTTTTCTGCGTGTATGGCTAATTACATCTGCATCAATCAGGGAGATTGCCATCAGCAATGGGTGACACTTTTATCCAATCAAATGAATGCTTTAAAAGGGAAAGTGATTTCAACATACAGAGAGGATTTCCCAGTTCATCTTTGGACAACCAACTTCACAGAAACTCATCATGGAGCTTCACTGGACTTTGATCAGAAACCCTGGTTTGCAGCCTGCCTGCGGAACCAGGTCTTGTGCATCCCCATGGTCACACGAGAGACTCTTATAAAATCTTATATTATTGACAGATATCTCCTGTTGATTCTGTTTCCCTAGTGAACCCTGACTAATACAACTTGGTATTGGGAGTGGTACTTGAGGAAGAGTCTTAAACATGGGGAGTCAGAGGTGGTTCTGGGAGTTTTGTAATTGCCTTTCTATTCTAATTGGATTCAAGGATACAAATGGCTCCCATTCCAGTAAAGAAGTGGTCACTAACAGTCCATGGTGTGAGCTGGCAATAGAGATATGCAAAATAGCATGACTAGATTTCCCTACTTCCACACTTATAAGAAGCAAGGATCTGGGTGAGAGTGTTTTCAATATCTTAACTGAATTTTGTGGAGTCAAAAGTTATAATGATGTTGGCTGGCTCCTCCTAGATACTCTGTACACAGTTACAAAATGAAGAGATGAGCTAAATGCTTCAAATTTGAAACTTAAATGCTGCATGAATGATGTGAAACTTGCCCTGTGTGCCCTGAAAGAAAATCTTGTCTTCTGTAGCCACACACTTGAGATATCGGAGAATCAAACTCAGACTCTCATTGTAAGAGTAGCTGAAATTACAAAGGAAGCTAAAATCTCAACCCCATAGGGTTTCTGCAAATAAATTTGAGGAATGGAAATGAGTGGAACCCCGAGGATTAGGATGGTGACATATAGGATGATGATAATATTTGTAGAGACATTGGAACCCTAAATTCTGCTGAGACTTTACCAGATAAACCTGCAATGGCCTGCCCTGTGGAGACCAAACCTTATCATCCTTGTATCACCCAGCCTTCAGCCTGCCCCAGGTAGTCTGGATCTCCTTCCAGCCCTGAGGTAAGGAACAAGCCAAACTGAAACCTGCACTGCCCAGCCTGTTGCCTGCCCCAGGGAGTCTGGACCTCCTCTTAGCCGTGAGGTGGAAACCAGCCAAACTCCAGCATGCACTGCCTAACCTCCAGTCTGCCTTGCAGAATCTGCCTTCCAACCCCTGCCTGAAGAGATTAATCTTGTCTCACCAGAAGAAAATGCAAAGGAATGCCCTGAGGTCAGTAACTTGCAAGACATTTCTAATCCTTCTCCTTATCCACCCCCACCACCTCTCTTGTCATTGAGACCTATTACTAGACTAAAATCACAACAAGACCCCAAAGATGGAATACAAAATGTGATCCATGAGGAAGTACGCTATACTCTGAAAGAACTGCATGAGTTTTCCAATTTATATAGACAGAAATCAAGGAAATATGTGTGAGAGTGAATACTAAGGGTATGGGATAACTGTGGAAGGAATATAAAGCTGGATCAGGCTGAATTTAAGGTGCACTAAGCAGGAATTCTGGTTTCAATACTGTAGCTCGAGGGGTTAGAAAAGGCTTTTACAGTTTTTTTGGGTGGCTGACTGAAACATGGACCAAAAGATGGCCTAACGTGTCTGAGGTTGAGATGCCCGATTTGCCCTGGTATACAGTAGAAGAGGGAATTCAAAGACTTAGAGAAATTGGAATGCTAGAATGGATTTACCATTTAAGAACTGTCAACACACCCCAGGAATATCCAGAGGACACACTTTTAACTAGGACTGTGAGGAATAAATTTGTAAGACTAACCTCATCTTCTCTGAAGAGCACTATGGTTGCTCTTCTCTGTAGTCCCGATATTACTGTAGGGAGGGGCTGTAATGGAATTCGAATCCTTAAATATTATGGGTATGATCAGATTTCAGACCGGTAAAAGTCAAGTTTCAGCAGTTAATCGCCAAAGAACTGGTGGGTGAGGTTACCGCAATGAAAAGCAGATTCAAAGCAGCACTCAAAATAGTCTGAGTATCATGGAGTTATGCCATTGGCTAATAGATCATGGAGTACCTACAAGTGAAATAGATGGGCTGTCTACTAAATTTTTTCTGGATCTGCATAAGCAGAAGAGTTCTAGGTCGAGAGAACAAAACCCTAACTCAAATTACAGGCACAGATAATCACCACCCCTTAATCAATTCCCAGACTTGAGATAGTTTACAAACCTAAACTTTCTCCTTGAGTGGGAAGGCCAGATCCCCTTAGGGAAGGATCTTGAGAAACAGCCAAAAATTTATACTGTTAGTCTTCCTCCAACTTTCCCCAAGGAGATCTACGGCCTTTTACCAGAGTAACTGTGCATTGGAGAAAAGGAAATGATCAGACATTATGGGGATTATTAGACACTGGCTCAGAAGTGACATTAATTCCAGGAGACCCAAAAGATCACTGTGGTATACCAGTCAGAATAGGGACTTATATAGGTCAGGCGATAGGTAGAGTTTTAGCTCAGGTCCATCTCACAGTGAGTCCAGTGGGTCCCCAGACCCATTCTGTGGTTATTTCCCCAGTTCCAGGCTGCATGATTGAAATAGACATACTCAGTAACTGGCAAAATCCCCTCATTGGATCCAGACTTGTGGAGTGAGGGTTATTATGGTTGAACAGGCCAGTGGAAGCCACTAGAACTGCCCCTACCTAGCAAAATAGTAAATCAAAGGCAATACCAGATTCCTGGAGGGATTGCAGAGATTAGTTCCAACATCAAGGATTTGAAGGATGCAGTGGTGGTTATTCCCACCACATACCCATTCCACTCTCTTATTTGGCCTGTGCAGAAGACAGATGGATCTTGGAAGATAACAGTAGATTTTCATAAACTTAACCAGGTGGTGGCTCTTGTTGCAGCTGCTGTCCCAGATTTGGTATCATTGCTTGAGGAAATCAGCACTTCCCCTGCTAACTGGTATGCAGCTGTTGATGTGGAAAATGCTTTTTTTCTCAATTGCCATTAGTAAGGACCACCAGAAACAGTTTTCTTTCAGCTGGCAAGGCCAGCATTATACCTTCATTGTCCTGCCTCAGGGATATCTCAACTCTCCATCCCTATGTCATAATATTGTCCACAGGGAACTTGATCATCTCTCCCTCCCATGAGACATCACACCGGTCTATTATATTGATGGTATCATGTTGATAGGACCTACTGAGCTAGAAGTAGCAAATGAGTAGACTTATGGGAAAGTCATTTGCGTGAAAGAGTAGGGGTGATAAATCCAACAAAAATACAGGGTCCTTCCACCTCAGTAAAATTTCTAGGTGTCCAGCCATGTGGGGCATGTTGAGATATCCAATCTAAAGTAAAGGATAAGGTGTTGAGCAACTGGCCCCTTCTATGACCAAAAGAGAGGCACAATGCTTAGTTGGCTTCTTCGGATTTTGGAGACAAAACATTCCTCATTTGGGTGCAGCTTTGGCCCATTTACTGAATGTCCAGAAAAGCTGCTAGTTTTGCATGGGGACTAGAACAATAAGAGGCTCTGCAACAGGTCCAGCCTGCTGTGCAAGCTGCACTACCAATTAGACCATATAATCCAGCAGATCCAATAGTGCTGGAAGTTTCATTTTCAAACAGATATGCTGTCTGGAGCCTTTGGCAGGCCCATATATAGCAAATCACAATGCAGACTCTTAGAATTTTTTTAAAAATCCCTGCCATACTCTGAAGATAACTACTTCCCTTTTGAGAAACAGCTTTTGGCTTGCTGCTGGGCCTTATTAGAGACTGAATTCTTAACCATGGGCCATCAAGTTACTATGAGATCTGAGTTGCCTATCATGAGCTGCGTATTGTCTGACCCACTAAACCATAAATTTTTCATGCACAGCAGCACTCCATAATAAAGTAGAAGTGGTATGTATGACATAGGACTGAAGTGGGTCCTGAAGGCACAAGTTAGTTACATGAGGAAGTAGCCCAAATGCCCTTGGTCACCATCCCTGCCATGTTACCTTCTCTTTCCCAGCTCACAGCTTTGGCCACTTGGGGAGTCCCTTAAAATCAGTTGTTGACTGAGGATGAGAAAACTTGGGCCTGGTTTACAGATGGTTCTGCACGATATGCATGTAACACCTGAAAGTGGACAGTTGTAGCAGTACAGTCCTTTTCTGGGACATCTTTGAAGGATAGCAGTGAGGGCAAATCCTACCAGTGGGCAGAACTTCTAGAAGTTCATTTGGTTGTTTATTTTTCTTGGAAGAAGAAATGGCCAGAGGTGTGTTTGTACACTCATTTATGGGCCGTTGCCAATGGTTTGGCTGGATGGTCAGGGACTTGGTAGAAACATGATTGGAAAATTGGTGACAAGGAGGTCTGGTGAAAATGTATGCGGATAGATCTTTCTGAGTGAGCAAAAAAAAATGAACATATTTGTGTCCCACGTGAATGCTCAACAGAGGGTGGTGTCAACAGAGGAAGATTTTAATTATCAAGTGGAAAAGATGACTCTCTCTCTGGCTAATGCTCAGCCTATTTCCCCAGCCACTCCTGTCATTGCCCAATGGGCTGGCTCATGAAGAAAGTGGCCATGAAGGTAGGAATGTAGGTTATGCATGGGATCAGCAACATGGACTTCCCCTCACCAAGGCTGACTTGGCTACAGCCACTCCTGAATGCCCAATCTGCCAGCAGCAAAGACCCACACTCAGCCTCCGATATGGCACCATTCCTCAAGGTGAACAGCTTGCTACTTGGTGGAAGGTTGACTGCATTATGCTACTTCCACCATAGAAGGGGCAGCGATTTGTTTTAACTAGAATAGACACATAGTATGGATATGGGTTTGCATTTCCTGCATGCAATGCTTCTTCCAAAACTACCATCTGTGGACTTACTGAATGTCTTATCTACTGCCATGGTATTCCACACAACATTGCTTCTGATCAAGGAACATATTTCACAGTGAATGATGTGCAGGAATGGGAACATGCCCATGGAGTTCACTGGTTTTACCACGTTCCCCATCACCCTGAAGCATCCGGATTAATAGAACAGTGGAATGGCCTTTTGAAGACTTGATTATAATACCAACTAGGTGGCAATATCTTGCAGGGCTGGGGCACTGTTCTCCAAGAGGCTGTGTATACTCTATATTAGCATCCACTCTATGGTGTTATTTCTCCCATAACCAGGATTCATGGGTTCAAGAATCAAGGGGTGAAAATGGGTGTGGCACCCCTCACTATTACCCCTATTATCCACTAGGACAAGTTTTGTTTCTTTCCCCTGCAACCTTAAGCTCTGCTGGTCTACAGGTTTTAGTCCTAAAAGGAGGAGTGCTGCCACCAGGGAACACAACAATGATTCCATTGAACTGGATGTTAAGACTGCCACCTGGTCACTTTGTGCTCCTCTTACCTGTGAATCAACAGGAAATGAAGGGAATTACTGTAATGACTGGGGTAACTGATCCTGACTATAAGGAGAAATAGCACTACATCTAAATAATGGGGGTAAAGAAGAGTTTGCCTGGAATACAGGAGATCCTCTATGGTGTCTCCTAGTACTGCCACACCATGTGATTAAAGTCAGTGGAAAATTGCAAAAACCCAATCCAAGCAGGACTAACAATAGCCCAGAATCTTCAAGAATGAAAGTTTGAGTTACCCTACCAGGCAAAGAACCATGGCCAGCTGCAGTGCTTGCTGAGGGTAACAGGAACATGGAATGGGAAATGGAAGAAAGTAGAGATAAATATGAACTTCGACCATGTTACCAGTTACAGAAATGAGGACTGTAATAGTCATCAAACTTTCTTTCTTGTTTCATTATGAGAATGATTGTGTATGTACACAAAATGAATTTCTTTGTTTTCTTCCCCAACCTTTTCCTCATTATATGAAGAGTTGTATTAGTTTCATGTCATAATGTTTAAGGATGCCAAGTTTAAGAGTGAATATTACCCAAGGACATATACCCTATTCTGTAGGGAATTAATGATTCTGTTTCCCTAGAGAACCCTGACTAATATAACTCTTCTTTGAATTTTGGTTCAACTAATGCTACATCTTTAAAATTGCCCAGCTTACATTATCAAAACAGGACCAGGAATCCACTAACATATTGCAGATCACATCTTAGAGGGCCTAGACAGGAAAGAAACCAAAAGCTTTTTAACTTCTTGCAGTTTCCAAGAGAGCAGAGAGCACTCTTTGTCCAACCTTTCCCCAAAGGTCTCTCTTTCAAAATGGGCTCCACTGGCCAAATTTACTGAAGAGAAACTTCTCTCTACCCTCCACTGTGCAGTCCCTCCTCCCAGGAAGAAAAAGCACCATTCCCCTGTCAGTTGGCCTCAGTGAGCTACAGGTTTTACCCAGGCTGTTTGTCTTGGGATTTTGGAATGATGGCCATTCCCAGTCAGGGTTTTTGCTTTGGCCCCTTTGTCTTCAGTCTCTCACCCTCCTGGACAATATGCAGAACTATCCTGGTGTGCAGACCCCCAAGGCAGCTCCATCAGACAGATTTTTGCCCTTCCTCCACTGGTTTTGTAAGAAAATTGAACTCTGCTGATCTACTCTAATGCCATCTGCCCAGAATCCCCCAAGTCTTGTATTCTTGGTAGTCTTTTAACAATGGGAATTCATTAGCTTACGAGCTTACAGTTCTGAGACAGAAAAATGTACAAATCAAGTCATCTTCAAGGCAATGGTTTCTTTCTGAAAATCAGCTGCCAGTAATATTTTGCTTCTTTTCCACATGGCAATGCATAGGGTGGTGTCTGGTGGTCTCTCGATGATCTTCCAGGTTTTATTGCTTTCACTTCCTTACTTCCATGGCTTTCTCCCTCTCTGTCTGAATTTCATTCTCTTAAAAAGGACTCTAGTAAGGGGACTAAGGCCCACCCAGAATATAAGTGAGTATCATCTTAAGATACGATCCTACTCACGAAAATATACTACTTACAATGGGTCCACACCGACAAGAATGTCTTAACTTTAAGAACGTACATTTCTAGAGTACATACAGCATCAAACTATGACAGAAATTCTTGCAATTTTTTGCTGAAATATAATTATGATTTATTCATAAAAGAAAGTGAGGTAAATAAACCTTAGTATGAGGATTTTTTTGTTCTGGATAGGAGTAAGGCTGTTTACTGATTGCTGTAAGTGTAGGTGACAGAGGCTAAAATTTTGTCAAAGTTCCTTGCTTTTTTTTCCTTGTTGTCTTTGATTTTTTCTAGAGATTTCTTCTTAAAACTTTGCAGCTTTCTCCAGTGTGTTCCCCTGTTATTATACAGGAGACCTCTTGATGCCATAGTAAGTTTGGGGAAGGGATTATTCTACATTCCTATTTTTTTTTCACAGTTCATTAGTGTTTCTGTGTCCCTGGACTGCTGTCCATCTTCGCAAGAGTTTCTTTGTGTCCCCCATTCCATCGTTAGGTGAGACAAGAAGGGTAGTGAGGGATGGATTTAGGTATTTCCCTTCCCACATGTTCATTATGTTATGGAAAAACACTGGTAGGATTTGGTTCTGATAAAATAGATATTTTGTGTGTCATACTTCATTAAAGAGAATAGAACATTCTGGGCATAATTAAAAATTATTATTTTCCCCCTCAGCCAATAGCAGCTCATGGGGAATATTCTTCACAATGTGTCCCTGGTAGAGTTCTTGGCAGAAAAACAAGGAAATCATGGTGTCTCCCTTAAAACTAGGCCACCTGAAGTCTATAACTCTCAAACTAGTCCACCCTGAGCCTCCACCAATTTACCATTAGCAGTTCAAGTGTTCTCACTGACTAAGACTATTTTTATTTCTCTTGACTAATCTGCCCGCTTTATTATTTTTGTGCCCTGATGCACTCCTTCCCTCATCCTGACTATGTAGAAACTTATGTTGAAGCAGTAGGAAACAGAGTAGGCAGCTCAAATTGTAGGATAAAAAGGGGAATGTGGCAAACCAATCTCTAACTTCTCTTACATCCATCTTGCCCTGGCCATCCCCACCCCTCTCTCTCACCCCTGCCTTTATGTTTCACTGACACCTGAGAGACACCTACAAAGCAGTTCATTGACACTCTTATTCTCTTTCCCTGCCCTTAGTGTCTTCAGGCCCCATACTTTACTCAAAGAAAAACATTCCCACACTAGAAGTCTTCATTTTGACTGAAATGGGTTTACTTGTTTTCCCCTGCTCTAGCAGCTTCTGTCTAAAATCATCTTTAACCATGTAACCTTGTCCTGTGAAGATGTTTATTTGACACCACCAGTACTGGCTGCAGACATGCTTGGTGTTCTTTATTCACCTATCTTCTCTTCTTCTGCTTTGGGAGAACAGTGGTTTTCCTTGTATCCTCAATTCTCTGTTGGATCTAATAAGAGTTTCTGTCTTGTTGTCATGATGTAGCTGCTTAAGTTTCCCAGGTTTTAAAACAAATACTATATGATGGGTTAACATAAATAATGGGAAGTGTTGGCACACTGTTTTTCTTTTAAAACATTCATTACACTTTAATATATCTTTTAAAAAATGAAGCCAACAAGTATATAATTGCCAATTTGTAACATACAATTTGAACAACAGACTTATGAAATATATTTGTGTATATTTCAATGCATTTATTTCAAACTTTAAGAAATAAAACACAATTTAAATGAACAAAAAGCTAAACAAATGAATAGAGTAATTTAAAAGCACATGAACAGGAAATTCACAGAAGAAATGCAAATGAAAAATAGCACATTCAAAACAGACATCATTTTTTTCAACAATTTGACACAAAATAAGAGCATATCCCTTTAATTTAAACAAAAACATATAAGATGCATTGATAGAACAAAGACAGACCTTTAAACTGTCATTTCCTGAGCCTCCACTTTGCTCAATTTGGCTCCCAACCAATTCAGTGACATTGGGTCAGCCACACCCTTCACTCTCAGCATCAGCAGACTCCAGACTGAAGATGTGGTGGCCTATTTCTCTCTCAGTAACATTACAGCTCTTCCCTCACAGTGCTTCAGCCTCAAACACAGATCTCCCTAGTTCTCACCAGGTGTTTCCTCCCCACACAGAACTTGATTTCCACTACTCCTCAGATTGCTTGAGAGGATGACCATCCTGACAATTACAGGGCTCAGTGACATTTGGAGCCTTGTTGTGAGAGGTCACTGTAGGAAAATGTTGTAATCATCACTGTATTAGTTTTCTATTGTGGCTGAAATATATTTGCTCAAGTATATTGTCTTATACATTATAAACTCATCATTTTACATTTCTGGAGTTCAGAAGTCCAAAAAAGGTCTCACTGGCCTAAAACCAAGGTACTGACATGCCTGCCTTCCCTTCTGGAAGCTCCAGGGGACAACTAATTTCCTTGCCCCTTTAAGCTCCTAGATGCCTCCCACATTGCTTGGCTGCAGGCCCCCTTCCTATCTCTTCACAGCCAGCAATTTTGCATCTCTATGACCTCTTTTGCACAGTCACATCACCTCTAATAACAGCCTTGAGAGGTTCTTTATTTTCAAGGAGACTTGCAGTTTGTTTAGGTCCACCCAGCTAATCTGGGATAAGCTCCCTAACTCAACATCCATATCCTTAATCACATCCTCAAAGTTCCTTTTGCCATGTAAAGTAACATATACACATGTTCCAGGTATAAGGTGTGGTCTTTGGGGATCATTATTCTACCTTTCACCACTTCTCATGGAGCCTTCTCTTGCATTGTCAGGAGCTTTTATCACCGGAAACTTCAAGTTTCATAGAGATAGATGCTCATGCAAAGCCTGAGCTTCCCTCACTTCTTTATCAGGTCAAGTGAGTTTTATAATCTGACAGATCAAATGCCACTTCCCTGTGCCTTCTTGACTTTAGCTTCCTTATTTTAACTCCTTATTCTCCTTCCCTTCCTCTTCTCCCTGCTATTATCCTTCATAATCAATATCAACATATAATTATATCCTCCTCAGGTTCAAAATCTGCACCAGAGATTTTTGTCTGCCATTCTCCCTCCTTACCTACTGGACCCTCTGTTCTGCTCAAACCTTTCTGCTCAGAGTCTTCTGACTGTACCTTTAATATCCTATCTCAATGTCTTTGCTCATTTCTAAATTTTCTTTTGAAAGTAAAATAAAATTTAAAAAGTTTGAAAGTTATTTCTCTCAGCCATTGTCTTTCTAGTAAAAGCAGGTCCCCAATTTTCTAATCCTAATTATAAATGTGTGAAAATTTTGTGTATGATTGGTTCCATTATGTATCAACATACATTCTAATAAATCTCTGACACTTTCTACCCATGTGTCCTTGAGTAAATTTCTTATCAGTTAGTGGCAATGTCTTCTCAAATATAAAATGGATATAAGGGTATCTATTTTGTAGGATTGTTGTGAGGCAATATATGTCAATACAAACAAAATGTTATGAGAATAATTTTATTAATGGAAAATACTTGGGTCCTACCATTAATAGTGTTTTCATATCTCATTCATAAATACATTTTATTCTCCATCATGTATGAATTTTAAATGATTGAATTAATTTCCTGTGGCTGCTTTAACAAATTATGAGAGACCTGATGACTTACATAGCAGAAATCACTTCTCTCTTGGTGTTGGAAGCCAGAACATTGAAGTCAGTATCACCAGGCTGAAATCATGATTTCTGAAAGGCCGCACTCCCTCTGGACACTTAAGGGAAGAATATAATCTTCACCTCTAACTGCCTAAGGTGATTTCCAGAATTCTTTGTTTTTTAACGACATTACTCCAGTGTTCAAGTCCAGGAACTTCAAATATCTCTCTGTTCTGCTCTGACAATCCCTTCTCTTTTCTGTGTTTGTAAATTCCCTGAATCCCTCATAAAAGTACATATGTGATTGCATGTATTCTCCAACATCAAAACCCAAGATAATCTCTACATCTCAACTTAAATTAATCATCTACAAGGACTTACCTTTATAATGTAATATTTACGGGTACCAGTGTTTAAAACCAGGTATTTTCAGACTATTATTCAGTTTTTATTGTGTACCCTTCAGTCTAATGATATTCATTTATCTAACATGTAAAATGCATTCTCCCCATTCCTATGTTCACAAATGTTCCAACACATTCCAGCACCAACTAATTTCCTGAACCTCATCTAAAAAACATCTGCTCAGAATTCCCAAGTCATCTTCTAAATCAAGTAAGGATGACACTTTGGGTAAGACCCTTTCATCTGTGGACCACTAAGTAGAAAGCAAGCTTGTTGATTCCAAAATACCATGGAGGGGCAGGAATAGTGTCAAAGTTTTAGACATGACTATTCCAAAAGGGAGAGAATATAAGGAAGAAAGGAATCAATCCTCCCAAGAAATATTGAAATTCTGAAGTTCAGTTAGATTTTGTGTATGGGATTCATTCTCTGTGGCCTATGGTTGTTCTTTTGGTCCCATGGCTTTTCCCTCTGGATCTCTAGCTCTGGCCACCTAGGTCTTTATGCTCATGGCTGTGATATCTATGCCAGTGGATCTGGCCTCTGTGTTTATCTGTAGTAGATTTAATTGTGTATATATATTCTTTGTCTTATTCAGTATTCCTTTGGTTGTACACATTTTAGATCAAAACTCTTGAAGATATTATTTTAGCTAAGGTATGGCCCACTCAAATGAAAGATATTATTTTAGCTAAGGTATGGTCCACCCAAATGAAAAGTCTTTAATCCAGACTACTGGAGTCCTTTATAAACATCAGAAATTCAGTCATAGTTACAGAAGCCACAGAGAGGAGCCAGAATATGGAAGTCAAGAGAATACAGAGGAGAAATCAGATGGCATTGCCATGTATGCAAGGCAGGGAGAGAAGCCAAGGAACCCCAAGTATCTCTGGTAGCCAGCACCAGAATGTTGGAGACTTTGAGGAGAAAGCAATGCCTAATGCCTAATGCCTAGCTGACATCTCAATTTTGGACATCTCCTGAACTGAAAACTGTGAGCCAATAAATTCCTATGTTCAAGACAACCTATCTGGCAGTATTTGTCATATCAGCCTGGCAAAGTAATACAACACTCTTCCTTTTTTTTTTTTTTAATTGTTGCAAAAAACAATGTTTTTTAGCCTGAGAACGTTTTTTAGCCTGTTTTATGCTTATAGAGTTTTAGAATTCTATCAACCTTCTTTTAACTTCTCTTTTCTTTATCCCTTTCTGCTCCTTTCACAGTCTTTCTGATGATATTCTCAAAAGTCTTGTGGTTTAGGAGAATACAAACAAATAATATAGGGAAAGCATGTCAGAGAAGGAGTCTTTAATTTTGTAATTTTTATGGACCATTCACCTGAATTTGAAATGTTTCATTATAACTGTATTTTATTAAATGTACATGGTATTCTAAAACACAAACACATTAGGGTCAAATATATGGAAATTCTGGAATATTTCCAATCCTCACAATATCCTATATGTTTGTATTTTCTTTTCTTTCTAGAAAAAAATTATATAAACTGAAAAACAATTTTATACACTGAAATAACTATCAACAATTTTGTTGTTTATTGATTCAAAGGGAAACTTTCAGTGGCATCTCTCTGGTTGTATCAGATAGTCTTTGCTTCAAATCTTTATACAGAGCTAGAAATTGGGATATGTTCATTCCTGACATAGATAAATGGAAACTTAAGAGAAGTCCAGAAGAAAAAAGACTAGCTAAGATAAATTAAATCTAAACTGATTAAAAAGGGAATTGAAACCTATATGAAAAGCTAAGAGAACCTTCTTTAAAATCAATAATAACTATCCAATAAGCACTTATTGTTTGTAGAATGCATGATATGAGGTATGGTAGACTCAGTAATGTACAATGAATTATGGACACGTTTTATTTGATGCTAGAAAAAGTAATGAAATAATATTAATACTTTAAATCCTGATATCACTTCAAAATAAATCTGTAGGTCCTCTATGCATTTCACAGGCATTCACATCATTAAATTAGAGTGTCCTACACATATATTCCTATATATTCCCATCTCTATTCCTGGCTTCTACTACACTGTTGAGGGGAACCTTGAGGTTCATGTCTAATCTCCTAAGACTAGCAAAATTTTTTCCAAATACATCTTGATCTTCTCTCCAGTTCATGCTTTCTTTACAATTAATTTCTTAATTTTAGTATCTTTTGCAATGTAGGTAGTTGGAGAATTACCCAAACCATAATTCCCAGTTCATTTTTGCTTACCAGTTGTTTCTTCAACTTGTCTTTCATCTTGCATTTTACTATACCTGGCAAGAAGAATCTGGGACGTGTCTTCAACACTTTGCTTGGAATTCTCCTCAGCTAAATATTCAAGTTCACTGATTACAAGTTCTGCTCTTCACACAACTGTAGAACAAAATTCATCAAAGTTTATGCCACTATATAGAAGGATTTTCTTCCTTCCAGTTTAAGGTAACAGCTCCTGTTTTCATTCTGTGCCCTCAAAAAAAGCAGCTTTAATATCTATGTTTCTACCATCAGTCTGCTTGAAGAAATTTAAGCTTTTTCTATCGTATGCCTCAAAATTCTTCCAGCCTTTACCCATCATACAATTTCAAAGTCACTTCCACTATTTTTGCATTTATTATACCAACATCCCACAATTGGCACTAAAATCTGTGTCAGTCAGAATTCCTTTGGAGAAATAGAACTTCAGGCATATATTAAGATATTTACTTCAAGAAATTGGCTTAATTGACTTTTGGAGCAGACTTGCTTCAGTGATTAAGGCCAGAATCTTCTAATTCTTGTATTCACTCTTTTAATACACCTTTATTTTCTATTTGCCATCAAATGTTCCCTCTATAGGGATTTATGAGATGACAGTTAAGGTAATCCAGGAAACCCTCCCATCTGAAGAACCTTAAGTTAATCACATCTACAAATATTTTGCTAATGTAGTAACATATACAGGTTCCCAGGGTTAGGACCTGACAGCTTTCAAGGGTCTCTGGGATTACTAGAAACATACAAAAATATATCTTCGAGTCTCATGAGTCCTTTAGGTACTAATCCAGTTTATATTTTTGACTCCACTTCTTATCTGCCTTTGTCTTGAATCCTCTGCCACATCTTCCTTTTTCATACACTAGTCAATGAAGGACAACCATGATTTTTATTTTCTAATTCAAGTCTACATTTAATATTTTAGCTAGGTTATCATTACTTTGATATATGGATAGTAATGGATAATGACAATCATTTTTATATGCTTTACATATTTCATTACATCTTCATGAAAACAATGTGAAGTAGATTTTAGTTTAAATCTGAATGCTACTGGGGCTGCCTGCTTGATGCAGGGTTGGTTCCAAATCAATAACTGATGAGACAGGATACAGGGAAAACTCTGGGATCTTGCTAAAATATAGGTTCCAAAATCTGGGGATTCTGACCAGTTTGACTGGAATGTAACCCAAGATTCATATTTTTAACAAGTTTTTCAGCTGATTCTGATATGAATCTAATCTGGCTTAGAGTGACCTTCTTTTATGATCATGTGACTTTTGCTGTTTACTTTCTGTAGTTAAGTTCATTCCTGGGAAAGATTCCATATCTCTCTGACTTGCCTGAAACTGTCCTAGTTTATAACAATTGTCCACTTGTCTTTTCTGGTTAAACATCTGTCTCAAACTTTATATTTCATAAAAAAAAACGGTATTATTTATAGTTGAATTAAAATAAACCAGGATGATTTTAAAGACTTTATTTTAACTGCCAATTCTTCCCATGGTCTTAGTTTATGAGATCTATGTATGGTATATTGTCTTCTAAGTTTAACAAGTCAAATTTGAGAAAGACTAGAAATTTAGTATCTCACTTTCTAAAAACTTTATATTTAGAGAAATTTTAGATTACAGAAATTTCCATCGAAAATATAGGCAATTCCCATATACCCTCCCACAAACATTTTCCCATATTAAGAACATCTCACATGAGTACAGTACGTTTGTTACAATTGATGAACAGCCATTGAAGCATTGCGACTAACCAGGGTTTATAGTTTACATTATGGTTTACATTTCACACTATACAATTTTTAGATTTTGACAAAATGTATAATGGCCTGTATCCATCATTGCAATATTATGCAGAACTATTCCAAAGCTCTGAAGATTCTCTATGTTCCACCTATTCTTCCCTCTCTCAATTATGGGGACATCTAATTGAATATCACTCTGACTCATGAGATTTCATTTAGATTGAGTGGGGGTTTTTCTAAAAAAAAATATTCCTATATTTAATTCCATGCTTTCTCATGCAGATATGAAATATAAAGACAGTTTTTTTGTTCTCGTCCATTAGGAGAAGATTAATTTTGCAAACAGTTCAATGATGTCTATTTTACTTCAATAACCTCAGAGGCTTACATTAGAAAACCTTTTAATTCCTGTACTGATTTAATTTTTCTTCATCCAATTATTGCATTTTCAAAAACCATCTAAAAATTCATTCTGCTGGAGGCAAAATGTCTGCAACTATTTTTTATATCACTGTAAATTCAGTAAAAATTTCAATATTGAATACAACTGATCAATGCGTTTGGTCATGATAGGATAAATTTTGGCAAAACAAACTGTGCTCGTGAGAATAATTTTCTTATCAAGTTAGGAAACCAAAGGTGAAGAGATTTTATTTTAATTGATTTGGACAGTTTCAAGTTAACAATTGTATTTAAGCAATCTTTGTTATTCTATTAACTCAATGAGAAACTGCCTTGGTAAAATTTACAAATTATTTTTATGTGCTTAAGCATATATATTTATCCACACATGCATACACAGTGTACCTTGATAGGGATTTATACAATTTTGATATTAAATAAAAATGAAATAATCCAGTCCACAGCTTCTCTCTTGGCTGCTAATCACAGGTTAATTTTCAGAATTCTGATCCTTACAAGACATACAGAAAGAACATGTGTCCTCAATATTAATGAACTTTTCATAAAGAAATCCTGTAATATTTGTTCACATATTATGTAAACTTAGTTGAAAACATTTAATCCAGTTATTCAAAGAAGTGGCAAAAACACAAGTTTATAAGAGTTCAGCTAGCTGCAATTTGTAAAGGCACAGTTTTCAACTACATTGATAGTAAAACCAAGAGGGAGAGAGGAAAATTCAGTAACAGATAGTAAGTATATGACCCCAATTAATTTCTCTTTTTCTCAGACTCTGTTCATGATGGGGGTTTACTTCTGAAATGGACCTGGATGGACATTTTCTCATTTGTCCTTAATAATGCCATTGCTACTGAGGAACAAATCTCAGAAAAGCAGGATAAGCATGGCTGCAGAAATGTTAGTTGTTTATTGTCTGTCACTTCCAGTAAAATGAAAGCTTTATGAGGCCAGGGATTCTTTTTTATTTGTTCTTAGCTTAATGTCCTGGGCCTAGGAGAATTTATGATATTGCTATTTACCTAATTCTATAAAACCTTTTGAGTAGGAATAAATGAAGACCCTACTCCTTCAGATGTAGGGAGCTGTAGTTATTTTACTTACAACCACTAGTTGGAGGTGTTTCACATAGGGTCTGCTAACCACTTTCTCTGTGGTTTTAGAAAGTGGTGTAAACGACAGTGCTTATGAGGACTTACAAGTATCTGTTGCTGGTTGATGCCTATCCGGAGATAGCATTTGCATTAAGGGTAATATAGAGATCTGGTTTTGGATATACTGAGATGCCTTTGACAGGTCCAAGGGGAACTTCAAATATGTATTTAAAATTAAGACTATAAATTCCAAAGTAGGGCTTACTGTCAGGGCACCAAACTCCTGAGCTATCTGCCCTAACTATAGTGTGTGGATGTCTCCAGAGCCCTCAGGAGCCCTGCTATTTGGGGTAGTATCTACTTTGGCAGTCAATGAGATCCTGCTGAGGTGTGTAGAGACGTAACCTCTAGAATGACCTCCCAACTCACTTTGAAGACTCTTAGCTGTATAAACTCATTTGTCTTTACCTTTTCCCCCATTTGGTCAAGGTGTTTTTCCAGTTGCATTGCTTGTTGGTGCTTGGTAATAATCCCTCAGTGTTAGGGAGACTCATCCTTGGGGGTCACGTCCTGTGTTTGGGGGAAGGTAATGTATTTATATGCTGAGTTTGGCTTAGAGAGAGGCCACATTTGAGGAACAAGGAGGCTCTCAGAAGATGACAGTTATTTATGCTCCCCAGGGTGACAGAGTTGGATTCAGTTGTGTTTTCTCTTCACATGGCTTTTCTGTTCTTCTACTTGAACCTAGAATTAGTACTAGAGTTGTTAGGTGTATATCCAGGAGACTTAAATCTTGGACTATCCATGTGCCAGCTGGGCCCCAAATATCAACAAAATTGCCACACCTGCTGTCCACTTCATTGGTCTCACCCAGGACAACTAACTAGGAGGTGATGATGGACAACTACCATACCAAGGAATTGAGAGAGTCTACAACTACAAGCAAACAAGTCCCATCCATTGGCCCTAATGGATTGCAGGCCTCTCTCAATTAAAGCTGTAGTGCACATCACCATCCCAGAATCCTCAGGATTGGGGAATGAATTATGAACTAAAGTAGACTTACTGGTATTCTACTATAATCTTGGTGATTCTAGCAATGCAAGAAATTATATCATTGATGTGGAGGCAGTGGCCACTGGAGTTTCTGAGGGCAGGGAGAGGGAAAAAGAGGTGTGATATGAATGCATTTTTGGGACTTAGGAATTGTCCTGAATGACATTGCAATGACAGATACAGGCCATTATATATCTTGCCATAACCTACAGAAATAGGTGGAAGAGAGTGTGAACTACAATGTAAACTTTAATCCCAAATGTTGAAATGAATGTACCACACTAATGAAAGATGTTGCCAATATGGGAAAAGGTGATAGGCATGGGGAAGGGGGCATAGAGGAATTCCCTATATTTTTTATATAACATTTATGTAACCTAATTATCTGTTTTAAAAAATAGATGTAATACGGTGGCATTTTTGGTACATTGGAATTGTCCTGAATGATGTTGCAGTGACAGCTACAGACCATTGTATATCTTGTCATAACTTACAAAAAAATGTGGGAGAGTGTTTAAGCCATAATGTAAACTATAATCCACACTTAGTGGCAAAGCTCCATTATGTGTTCATCAAGTGTAACAAATGAACCACATTAATGAAGGATGTTGTTAATGTGGAAAAGTGAGGGAGGTGTAGGTAATGGGGCATATGGGAATCTCCTACATTTTATTTTATTTTATTTATTTTATTTTATTATATAAAAATATAAAAGTAAAAGTACAATGAAATAGATAGAAATTTGTGCACTATATCATCATTTTATCCAATGATATGAATATACTGCACATGAGATTTAGTATCATATTTATAAGATCCAATTTTGTTTTGAAATTATACACTCACGGAAAATGTATTCCATTACAAAATTATGTTTTCAAGATGAATGCAGGTAGCTTTAAGGAGTACAGTCGGCAACAAAACTATTTTAAATCTGGCAATATTGCTGAACTTTGTTGAAGATTAGAGTCTTAAGTTAATTTCAGAAAAGTTTTTGGGTATAAAATTGCATCTTGTGGTCATGATATTTTGATCTCCTTTCATTATTTGTCTTCACAACTCACTGCATGGGAAGGTTTGCCTTTATACTCTCTAATGATTTGCATACCCTCCTCAGGAATTTGATTGTTTGTTCAGATCTCCATTAATGCAGTTTCCCTGGAGATGGGGCCTGAATGCATAAGACACGTGAGCAAGATGATGACACAGTCCCAGCTCCTCATCCTCCTGGTGCTCTGGGTCTCAGGTGAGAGGTTGAGAAGAGTAAAATCTTTATATAGATGGAGAATTGTTTTAACCTGTAGAATGAATAAACCATTTCATCTAAAACATATGTGATTATATATGACAAATAAGAAAACCTACATTTAGATACATATTTTATGCATTTGTGATTCAATGTATTATCTATGTTCTTTTCTGATTGCAGGATCTGTTGGCATTGAAGAATTCGGTCAGTGAAAATGGTGCCACCCATGAGAAAGAAAGAGACAAAGAGAAGAAAAAACTGGGATCAGGGGACCCTCCGTCAGATATGGAGAGAAAAGCCCAGCCACCTCACAAAGTGTAGCTTTTATTTAGGCTTTAGAACAAAGAAAATAGGTGTGAGCATGTGCAAGGGTAACAGATACTTGACAGTTGTATTTTACTGAAATCAACAAGTCTTAAAGGTCAATGGCTCAGTTCTTTATTATATTTCTGCAATTCACAGGCATAATCTCAGGATGTTCCCCACCCAGCTCCTATTAGCATAAGACTGGAGGGCTTGTTTATTACATTCCAAGGTGACCTGCTTTCTGTCAGTAGTCATGGCCTTTACTTGAAACTCCATCAAGGATCCACTGGGGATATTGTGTTGACCCAGTCTCTAGGCTCTGTGGCTGCATCTCCAGGAGACTCTGTCACCCTCAAGTGCAAGTCCAGTCACAGAGTGTTAGCAGTTACTTAGCCTGGTACCAGCAGAAAACAGGACAGGCTCCTAAACTGCTCACCTATTATGCATCCAACAGGCCATCTGGGGTCCCTGATCGATTCACTGGCAGTGGGTTTGGGACAGATTTCACTTTCACCATCAGTGGATTCCAGACTGAAGATGTGGGAGATTATTACTGTCAGCATGGTTACAGCAATACTGACACAGTGCTTCAGCCTTGAACACAAACCTCTTCCCAGGGCTGTAGGACAGTGAGCCCTGCAGCACCAGCTGCTTCCTCCTCACACAGACCTGAACTTGCTTCCTCCAACTGTCTGCCAAACCACATCTTTTAGGGGATTATAGCATAGAAACCTACATGTTTTTCATGAGTAACTCAAATGACATGGCCACTAATTTTCTATTTCTTATACTCTAAGCAAGGTTCTGTTGTACTCTAGCTCCAAATTAGCCTACCCAAAGTAACTTAGAGAAGAAAACTTTCTATTGTTCCCTGAGTGTCCTATCTGGGAAGCACATAACCTCCCCTCCCTTGAGAGACCTTGCAAAAACATCTCAACCTTGCAGCTGTGTCCCAAGTTATCAGAACCTTGAAGATGTGCAGACACTAGCTAACCGCCAAGATCTGCTTCTGTACACCCTGCTTGCTTGCAAACTGCGTTGGCGACCCCCTATAAAAGGGAGCCATTTTAGAACCTCGGGGCTGCAGTTCCCTCCTGCGTGAGGTGTGCTGCAGATGCCCTTGGGCTTAGCTCAATAAAAGTAACTAAAGTCTTAAAGTCTGAGTATGGTCGATCTCCTGGGTTAGAACAGTTCCAGTAAGCTTTACAACCTAATGTACTGATTCTCTCTTCAGTGTGGCTCCTTAATGCTGAATAATTTGCCATCTTAATTTCTTATTCCTTCCATATTCTTCCTTGTCCCCCATCATCCTCCAACTCTGGACTCACCAACATTAAATCCTTGATTCTCCATATTCAAAACGTCCCTCATGGAAGGTCATTTTCCTTCCTTAATATTTTCTTCCATGGATTCTGTTTTCCATCCAAGCCTGTCTTTAAAGTGTCACATAAGGTGCTTTTATTAGCTACTCTATCTTGTTTTTCTTTTCTTTAGATAACTATTTTCATTTCTTTTTGCCATTATGTAATAATTTATGATGCTGATTAAATGAAGTATGCTGATCTTAGTTTGGATATAAAGTTTTCCACCATGCTTCTTATTCCTGTGATTGTCACCCTGATTCTATAGTTCTCTTATAAAATTGTTGAATTATAAGACTCACCAAAGTTAAACGTTTTTCATATTTTTATAAGACCTGGGTTTACTTCATCATATTCCCATGTTTGAAGTGATACATATACAAGTGTAGTGTTACACAACATTGCAAAATATTGTATGTTCCATCTGTGTAAAACAGAAAAATAATACAAAACAGAATATATGTACATTTAATGGTATGAAGTAGTATGGACCTCAATAAAGTATGATCTTAATCTTTTCTGTGGGTGTAACCAATTGTAGGTGCAACACTTTGAGGAGTTTACTTCAGCTAATGCCTGGCCCATTGTGGGTCTCAATCCTGTTACTGAGTCTTTTATTAGAAAATGAAACTCAGACAAAGAAAGAGAAAGCCAAGGAAGCAGGAATTTGAAAGCAATGAAACCTGGAAGAGAAGGAAGAGACCAGCAGATGTGACCAAGTGACTTGCCATGTGACAAGGAGTCCAGGGTCCCTGGCAGCTGGTCTTCAGGAAGAAAGCATCACCTAATGATGCCTCAATTTAGACCTTTTTCTCAGCCTCAAAATTGTAAGTTTGTAAGTTAATAAATACCTATTGTGAAAGCTGAGCCATTTCTACAGCCTGGAAAACTAGAACAGTCTATATTCAAATATTCACTGAATAGCTGAAAGTCTGCCTCCTTTTTTCTTTTCTCCATCTCTTCCAGGCATTCTCATTCTTTCAAAGGCAAGTTTCTAATTTTTTAGTTTATCCTTCTAGAAATATGGATCAACTTTTATTCTGAACTATTTCTTTAATTGTCAACTTTCTTTCTAATCATCCCTTGGGCACTGATGGAATTCATGGTTCTTAAGTCTGCTGTAACCTGAACACTTTGGATAACCTTTAATTATCACATTAATCTCAGTGTAAAAGTTCCAGACATGCCAGTATTATTTCTGAAATTGCTTTGCAAATAAATATATTGGTGGATGAAATTTAGTTTCACCAAATATCTCATCAAAACTGAGGGGAATACACCAAACACTCTGACATACATAACTGCTCTTTACTACTAGCCATTAGAAGCATTTTAAAATCATTGAATCCATGTCTTTCATTCACTCAAGAAATATTTAATGAGTGAGGGGTTACTCTGTCAGTTTTAATGATCTCTCTTATTATCACAGTTGACGAGAAAATAACATGCATATGTAAAAGGTAAAATATCTACTATGCTATTTTTAAGTGATTGGAAGTAAAATAAATCAGGGCAGGGGGAATGGATTATGGCATAATAATGGATAGCCTTTTAAAAGAAGATAATATATCAGTTAACTATTGCCATGTATGCTAAAACCCAGTAGCATAAACTTTATGCTGTTGAGTTTTTTTGTTAGCTGTGCAGTCTGTTAATAAGGGCAGGCTAGACTGATTTAACTCAACTTATTATTGGTTTACAGTTATCTGCCAGATCCCCTTAGTACTGGCTGATCTAGACTCAATTGTCTTTAATTTCCTTCTCATTTCTGTTAGCTGACCATCTGCCTGGCTTCGGGTTGACTGGGCCACATGTCTTTTACCACCTGCCAAACTATTTCTAGCTTCTTCCTGTAGGTATTTTCAGGCTCCAAAAGAGGGGGAAAAAAGCCCTGATCCAGAGTGATTTATACTCTGATAGACCTCTTCCTTGTGCCTTCTTTATTTAAAATTTCCTATTTTGACTCCTTCTCATTCTCCTTCCCTTCTTCTGGTTCCTAATATCCTCCAAATTTGGTATAAACAAATAATCCTGGTCCCCATAGGTATAAATCTCCTCTGTAAATCTTCTCTGTCACCTTCCTTACCTACTGGGCCCTTTGTCTGGGCAGGCTTTTCTACTCAGTGTCTCCTGATTGTATTTCACATGCCTAGCTCAGTGCCTTTGCTCCTTTCTACTTTTTGTTTCGAAAATAAAGAAAATTTAAAAGGATAGACTATTATCTCTTTCTGTCATTCTTTTCCTATTAATGGCCATACCCCAATTCCCTAATCCTGATTATAAATATGTGCAAATTTCCCCATGACCCTTTCATCTCAGGGAAATAATTTTTGTACATCTCTGACAAATCCTATCCAAGTGTCCTCGATTAATTTAGGTAACTTCTCAGTGACAGGGTTTTCAAAGATAGAAACTTTTCTAATAATTGTACTTATTCTGCAGTACTGTTGTGAGGCAAAATGAGTCATTACACATACAAGGCCTTGAGTAGCACCTGATACATAGAAATACTAGGGTCCTACCATTGTTAATATTTTATCATTTTCAAAAATGTCTTTTATTCTCCATTATTTAAAAATTTTAAATGATTTAAACAGTATTCTGTGGCTGCTTTAAGACATTAAAATGAAACTTGATGACTTACAATAGCAGAAATCAATTCTCTCACACTTTTGGAGGCCAGAAAATTGAATTCAGCATCACAAGACTGAAATCAAGGTGTCTGTAAGGCCACACTTCTTCTAGAGGCTCTCGAGGACAGCATTTTCCTAGCCTCTAGTTGCCCATGGTGGCTGCCAGAATTCCTTGTTCTGTAACTACATTACTCTAGCTTTCAAGTCCAGTATTTTCAAATTTCTTTGCACTATGCCCTTACATTGCCTTTTCCTCTGTCTCTCAAATTGTCCTGCTTCCCTTTCATAGGGATACATGTGATTGCATTTATGCCCCAACCTTAAAACCCAGGATAATGTCTCCATCTTGAATTAAATTAAGCAAACTACAAATATGACTCATATAAGTAGCATGTATGGGTACCAGTGTTTAAAAATCAGATATCTTCAGGCTACACAGTATATACTGTGTACCTATCAATGCCAATGATACTCATTTATCTCACATGCACAATGTATTCTCCTCATCCTAACATACCCAAATGTCTAAACAAATTACAGCACCATCTCAATTCCCAAACTTCATCTAAATACCTTCTGCTGAGCAGTTTCAAGTCATTATCTAAATTGTCTACATTAGGTATGTATGACATTCTGGGTAGGGAACATTCTGGGGCAAAACTCATTTAGCTCTGTGGACCAGTAACTATGACACAAGTTTACTGAATCCAAAATACCACAGTGGGGCAGGCATAGTATAAAAGTTTTAAACATTCCAATTCCAAAAGGGAGAGAATGGAAGGATAAAAGGACTCACTGCTCCCAAGCAGTTTTGAAATTCTGAAGTTCTGTTATGTATCATTGCCTGGAAGTCATCTCTGTGAGCTATGGATTGTCCCTTGGGCCCATGGCTCTGCCCTGTTGACCTCTGGCTTTGGCCTCTGCACCCGGGTCTCTTATCTCTGAGCTCATGTCTGTTATATCACTACCTGCAGATCTGGCTTCTGTCTTCACCTGGGGTAGAATGAATTATACACTTCATTACAATCATTGTCAGTATTCCTGTGGAGTATGGGCCCATTGAAGATAAGAACTCTTGAATATCTTGTTTTAGTTAAGATATGTTTCACCTAAATGAAAAGGGAACTTAATCCAGATTCCTGGAGTCTGTTATAAGCATGAGAAATTCAGCCATAGAGATAGACGCCACAGGAAGGAGCCAGAAAATGGAAGTCAAGAAAATCCAAAAGAGAAAGGAGAGGACATTGCCATGAATGAAGGGCAGGGGTGGAAGCCAAGGAACCTCAAGGATCTCTGGTAGCCAGCACGAGAATGTTAGAAACATTGGAGAGAAATCAATATCTTGCTGTTGTCTCATTAGTGGACATCTTCTAACCTCAAAACTCTGAGCCTGTAAACGCCCATTGTTCAAACCATCACATTCTGTAATATTTGTGATAGCAGCCTGGCAAGTGAAGGCATCATGCTTTCTTTTTCTTCAATGGTTGTTTGAATCTGCATAGCTTTATCAGACTGTAGAATTTTGGAATTCCAACAGCCTTCTTTAATTTTGTCCTTTTATTATCCCTTTCACCTCAGCTGGCAGTGTTTCTGAGGATTTAAAATTCTCAATAACCTTGTGATTTAGGAGAATACAACCCAATAATGTGAGAAGGGATTATGGATAAGGACTCTGAAATTTCATAAATCCTGAGGACCTCTAACAAGACTTTCACCTAAATTTCAAATGTTTTGTTACAAATGGTATCTATTAGAGGGACATGGTGCATTACAAGACACAATCACATTAGGATCAAATAAATGGAGACTTTGGAATATTTCCAGTTCCTCACAAGATCCCTTTGTATATTTCTATATATTTTATTTTAAATAGGTGCATAAACTGAAAACAATTTCTTACACTGAAAAAAATTTGACTTATTTAATTCAAATTTTTTAAATTAATTCAACAGGAACATTTAAGTGGCATCTCTCTGCGTGCCTCAGAGAGACTTTGCTACAAAGCATTGTAAAAAGCCAGAATTTTGGATATTTTTGTTACTGACATAACTATTGGAAACTGAAGGGAAGTCCATAAGAAAAGACAAGCAAGGATCAATTCAATCTAAAATTTGATTAAAGACCTGGGTTGAGGATACTAAAGAGATTCCTTTTTAATGTCATTTTAAATCATCTATTAAGCCCCTATCATTTGTATGATACATGTTATATGCATGGCAGGGTGAATAATGTAACCACAGTTACTTATGCATCATTTTATTTGATGTTAGGAAAAAATAAATGAAATATTAATAATTTAATATCTGATATCAAGGGAAAATACCTGTAGGTCCTCTGTGCATGTCACAGGGTTTTATATCATTAGATAAGTGTGTCCTCCACAGATCTTTCCTGTATATTCCCATCTCTTTCCTGGTTCCTGCTTCATGGTTGAAGTGATCCATGAGGCACATAACTATTCTTCTTTATACTTGCAAATGTTGTCAAGTCACACTAGACATTATTATCAGAACATTCTTCCTCTTTCAAATTTTGTTTCTTCGAATTTTTTAAAAGATACTTAGATTACATGAATGTTACATAAAAATATAGGGGATTCGCATATAGCCCACTCCCTACACCTCCCAAACTTTCCAACATTAACAACATCGTTCATTAATGAGGTAAATATGTTGCAACTGATGAACACATATTAAAACATTGCCACGAAGCATGGATTATAGTTTATATTATACTTTACACTCTCTCCCACACAATTTTGTAAGTTATTACAAGGTATATAATGGCTGTATCTGTCTCTTCCAAAAAATAGAAGTAGAGGGGACATTTTCTAGCTCATTCTATGATGACAACATCACCCTAATACCAAAGTCAGACAAAAATGCCACAAGAAAGGAAAACTATATACCAATCTCTCTAATCAACCTGGATGCTAAAATCTTCAACAAAATACTTGCTAATCATATTCAACAGCACATCAAATGAATTATACACCATGATCAAGTGCTTGAAAATATTCTCAGCTAAGTGTACAAGTTTAATGATTTCAATTTCTGCCTTTCACACAATGGTAGGACAAAATTCAGCAAATTTTCTGCCCTTATATACAAGGATTGTCATCCTTCACATTTAAGGAAACAGTTCTTCATTTCCTTCAGAGCCCTCAATAGAAGCAACTTAAATGTCTATATTTCTACCAATATTCTATTTAAGGAAATCTAGGCTTTTTATCAGATGCCTCAAAATTCTTCCAGCCTTTACTCATCATGCATTTCCAAAATCCCCTCCACATATTTTTGTATTCATTATGGCAGCATCCCATGCTTAGTACTAAAATCTGTACCAGTCAAGTGTATACCAGAGAAATATAATTTTGGACATACATTAGAAGAATAATTGCAATGAATTGTTGTTTAAGTGTTGGGACTGACTTTCTTCCATTCTCAAGCTTCTAATTCCTGTCTTCACTGTCTTAATACGACCTTATTTTCTATTTGTGGTCAAATGTTCCTGCTACAAGGATATATGTGATGGCATTTAGCTCCAGGCTTAGGACCAGATTATTAGTAGGGTCTCTTTCGGATTACTACAAACATACAAAAACAAGTCTTCAATTCTCATTAGTCTTCTAGCTACTAATAAAATTTATATTTGTTTAATCCATTTCTTACATTTCTTGTCTTCAATACTCTGCCACATCTTCCTTCACACTCCACTCAATGAAGGACAGTGAGAATTCTTATTTTCTAATTCAAATTCACAATTTTCATTTCTTAGACAGATTATCATTACTTTGATATATGGATAATAATGGATAATGACTACGATTTTTATATGCTTTACATATGTCATTAGATCCTAATAAAGACAATGTGAAGTAGATTTTGTCATTCCAAAAGCTAGGGGGCTGCTTGCTTAGATGCAGTGTTTCTTCCAAATCACTGATTGCTGAGACAGGCTAGGAAGGAAAACTCTTGAATCATGCTAAAGAATAGGTTCCAAACTCTGGGATTTCTGACTAATTTGACTGGAATTTACCCCAGTATTCATATTATTAACAAGTTTCGCAGCTGATTCTCATATGCATCTAATCTGGGAAAGTGTGGCCATCTTTGATGATTATAAGACTTGTGTCATTCCCTTTCTGTAGTTGAGGGTATTCCTGGGTAAGCTTAGTTTAGGTTTGTCTGAAACTGTCCTGGTTATTATAAATTGTCCTTTTGTCTTTTCTAGCTAAGCATTTGTCTAAAAATTTCATTTCCCAATAATTTATTATTTATACTTGAGTTAAAATAAACCAGAATGATTTTAAAGACTTTTTTTTTAACTGCCAATATCTTCCATGGACTCATTATGAGGTATGTATGGTAGAGAGTTTATGTTCCTCACTTTTCTTGGCCATTGTCCTTTTCATCTTAGGACAACTAAGTCTTCCTGGTCTCAGATAGTGATGGTTGAACTATGTCATGCTGCTGTCCCACTGCCCTTACTCTATAGCCAATTGTGCCTCCATCTGTGTTTT
This sequence comes from Cabassous unicinctus, assembly GCA_029593785.1. NCBI lineage: Eukaryota > Metazoa > Chordata > Mammalia > Cingulata > Chlamyphoridae > Cabassous > Cabassous unicinctus. The sequence continues at coordinate 29,837 of JAQZBX010002655.1, forward strand.
GGTCTTCTATATGCACAAAGTGGACATGTGGCTAATCAGTGGGTGTCATAAATTCCTACGAGTGCTGTATCAAAATATCACCAACTGAGTGGCTTAAGCCAACAGATTTATAGTCTCACACTTCTGGAGACTATGAGTCTCCAGAGGCTATGAGTCTGAAATCTAGGTTTAGGGAGTTCCACATTTCCCCTTAACCCTGTGAGGGTGAATCTTTCCCATGACTCATCTTCATTGCTAGCATTGGCTTCCCACTAGTCTATGGAATTCTCTGCAACACTCATCACATGGCGACTCCCCTCTGTCCATTTGTTTTTAATTTCCTCTTTTAGAAAGCTATCACACATAATGCATAAGGGCCCGCCTTAGTCCTTTTTGGACTCATCTCAACCGCAACTTCTTAAATCCTCTTTCCATACATGGTCACAATCAAGTAACTTGCTGTTAAGACTTGAACATTTCATTTTCTGTGATATAATTAAATCCATAACAGTGTGGGTAATGGAAAATGTAGGAAATTGAAGATTAGTTATATGTGAAAGTATTTGTGGGTAATAGAAGCTCAGCAGTCCTGCTATAGAAGAAATAGAGGACAGGTGCATTGAGAACATGGTATTAATTTGTGGCTTTATTTAATTCTTTAGCAATAGTTGTTTTTATTTCATAAGAAACCTTTTTGGGAAGAATAAGATAAAAAATGAAAGTTCATGTTTCACAAGCAACTACTGAATTTTTTCTCAACTATTACAAAATAATAAATATGAAACATGCAAAACAGTTTATTGATATTTATTGTATGCCATGAAAGCTGACCACATGAAATCAGAAGACACGAAATTGTTACCCAACATAAGAAACGAATTCATGTGCAAGTGTTGGTTTTAAAACTATGGGGCCTGACAAATTTTACTATGTGTAACTGTTCAGGTTTCATTTATGTGCCACTATGAATTATGCAGTTTAATTTACATAAATTAAGGATTCTTACAAAATAATTTTTTATTTGATTCTATGCTTCCCTGAACAGAAAATTGAAGTGATATTTTATGCCTTGCTCCATTAATAGAAGAATAATTTTGCAGACAGACAAATAATGCCAGTTTTATATCAGTACTCATGCTTTAAATAGAAAATCAATTAATTTCTATAATGATTTACTCTTTCCTTCATGCAATTGATGATATTGCAGAAAAGTTTTGGAAATTCATTCTGGTGGTAGTGAAATATCTGATATTATAGCGAATACTATTGTAAATTCTGTTAAATCCCTCAATATTAAGATGATTATTTTTGTGATTGTTTTAAAACAAATTTGAAACAAAAACAAATGTCAAGTGTGGTAAAATAATTTTACCAACAAATTATGAAACTTAGGGAGTGGCAAATAGAAATTGATAACGGTTCACAAATGTTTAAAATTATATCCAAATTTCTGTGACATTCTCTTGATTGAAAGAGAAACTACAATGGCAAAAAGCACAAATGTTATATATTAACTATTTAATTATGTGTCGCCCAAAAAACATGTTGCAGTCCAGCATCTCAGAATGTGCCCTTATTTGGAACTGGGTTCATTGTATATTGGATAAGTTAAATTAAGGTGAGGTCACCCTGGAGGAGATGGGATCCCATTCCAATATGCTCTATGCCCTTAAAAGAAGGGGAAAATTTTACAGAAACAGCCACACACTGACAGAAGGGAGAAGGAAAAGTGAACATGGAGAAGGACATTGGAATTACACTGCTATTGTCAGAACTAGGATACAGTCATGGAAAAGATTCTTTCTAGAGAAGACAGATTGTGCACAGACCTGTCATTGATCTGATTTATGATTTTGAACTTTCAGAAATGTGAGGCAATAAAATTCTTTTGTTTTTTAGCCACCCAGATACAGGTACTTTGTTCTGGTGCTGCTACACACTCACATATTGTATATAATAATACATACAAACACACAAGTACCCTCACATGTACACACAAAAAAACTGAATAGCAAATTTTGTATATATGTAAATGTCAAACAAAAATGAAACAATTCAGTACACATCTTTTCTTATTGCTGATTATTATGAGCTGGGTTTCATAAATTTTTGAGCCTTTGAAGAAGTACATAATTTAACCTAAGTGGTAATGAACATTGATAATGAACTTTGTATAAGAAAGTCCTCTAAATTTTGTGCAAATATTATTCAAAATCAGTGGGAAATCTTTAATCCAGTTATTAAATGGTGTGCCAAAAATGGCATGTTTTCATTTTTCAGGGAACTGCAATTAGGAAAAAAAGTTTGCCAAGCTAGAAAGCAAGGCAGGAATTGAAGAAATTAAAAATGTAAGCTCCATCAATGATTTTTTTTAAGAAAACATTACTGTTTATATACATTTTTAAAAAAGATACTTAATTACATAAATGTTATGTTAAAAATATAGGGGAATCCCATATGCTCCACTCCCTACCTCTCCCACATTTTCCCACATTAACAGCATCCTTCATTAGTGTGGTACATTTGTTACAGTTGATAAATACATTTTGGAGCACTGCCACTAATCATTGATTATAGTTTCCATAGTAATTTACACTCTCATCCACACAATTTTGTAACTTATGACAAAGTATATAATTGCCTGTGTCTGTCATTGCAATTTCACTCAGGACAATTCCAATGTCCTGAAAATGACCCTATATTACACATATTTTTTCCTCTTTCTCCCCTAAGAACCTGCAGTAGCCACTGCCTCCCCATCAATGATAAAATTTCTTCCATTGTTAAAATAGCAATAAGTCTATAGTAGAATAACAGTAAGTCTACTCTAATAGTGTACTAAAGTAGTCTTACCCTACTCTTACTACTGAGGATTCTGTGATGGTGATGCCCAGTCCACCTCTAATTGACTTAGCCCCATGGGGCAGATGGATGGGACTATCATCTTGCTTGTAGTTGCAGACTCTTTCTGTTCCTTGGGATGGTCATTGTCCATCGCCATCTCCTTGTTAATTGTCCCGGGTGAGTTGAATGAACTAGAGAGTAGGTGTTACAACTTAATTGAGATTCAGGGCCCAACTGACACATTGACAGCCCAAAGATTTAAGTCTCTTGAACATACACCAATCAAGTCAGATAGAAACTATAGGTTCAAATAGAAGGGGCAGAAGAATAATGGGTAGGGAAACTACAACTGTGTCCATCTCTGCCATACCAGGAAGCATACATTCCAAAGTAGGGCCCACTGGCAGGACACCATATTCGTGACCTATCTGCCCTGCCTATAGTGTCTGGATGCCTCCAGAGTACACAGGTGCCATGTTATTTGAAGCAATATTTACTTTGGCAGTCAATGAGATCTTGCTGAGATGTGCATAAGCATAACCTCTGGAATGACCTCTGGACTCAGTTTGAAGTCTCTTAGCCATATAAACTCATTTGTCTTTACCCTTTCCTCTTTTTGGTTAATGTTTTTTTTTTCCAGTTGCATTGACAGGTGGTGCTTGGTAATCCTCCCTTGGTGCCAGAGAGGCTCATTCCTGGGAGTCATATCCCATGCCGGGGATCGTGGGAATTTAATGCGTTTATTTGCTGAGTGTTGCTTAGGAAGAGGCCACATTTGAGCAATAAGGAGGCTCTCAGGAGGTAAGTCTTAGCAACCTATAAAATTAAGCTGAGTTTCAATTTCAAAAGTAAAAGTTCATAAGTATAGTCATCAATATCAAGGGACTGTCAATGGTCTAGTAACTGCCCCTGTACTTGGAGAATTCTTGATGTTTGTATTAGTCAGCCAAAGGGGTGCTAATGTGAAATACCAGAGATTGGTTGGTCTTTATAAAGGGTATTTATTTGGGGTAGAATTCCACAGTTACCAGGCCATAAAGCATAAATTTCTTCCCTCACCAAAATTTGTTGCTACATGTTGGAGCAAGACAGCGGCCAGCATTTGCCTGGGTTCAGGCTTCTTGGGTTCCTCTCTTCCCAGGGCTGTATTTCTCTCTGGGCTTAGGTCCTCTGTTTCCTCCACAAGGTCAGCTGTAGACTATCAGGCAAACGGCTCAATTCTCTTCTCCTGGGGCCTTCTCTCCAATATCAAAGTTAATTCTCTTTAAGTCATTTTTGCCCAGAAATCTCTGGGAGAAGTTTCAAATACACTGGTGTTCCAAATATCATGGTTTGAAGAGAACTGCTGTAAAGGAGTGTTTGGAATGAGCAAAAGAAAATTAGGTGTTAAAAAAGCATGGACATTTCCAGTATTTACAAATAAATCTATTTATGTACTTTTTAAAATAACATTCATTTTTGAATCATTTTTGATTTTCAGAAATCTGTAGAGGTAATACAGAGTTTCCATTTGCCATACTTCCAGGTTCCCCAAATGTTAACATTTCATGCAATCATGGTGCATTTTACATCTATAATACTTAAACTCAAACTTTATTTTAATGTAAGTATCTACTCCACTAATGTCATTTTCTAGTGGAAGGGTCCAATTCTGGACACCATATTGCATTTGTTTCCATGAATTTTATAACTTGAAAATAGGGTGCCCTTTCCAAAAAAAAAAAAAAAAAAAAAAAAAAAAAAAAAAAAAAAAAGGCTTGGCTTCAGCTAATGCAATGCATTTTAAATGCATAAGTTACATTTTATTGTATATATCAATATTCCATGAGTTTTCACCAAATATGATCATTCAAGACCAATTATTAATCTGGTTGTCAAGGGTAAGACTGAATGACAAAACATGCTTCCTAAAATATTTGTAACAGTAATGGCACCTGAGATTTCTTTACAAAAGTTTTAATGCAGCACATTATCTCCTTTTGAAACTACAATATTGGGAAAATAATGATTGATATGAATTGTGTAATGTAAACTCCAACTATGTCTCAAATGATGCATAAGTTTATAAAATTTAAATGTTTAAAAAATGTTGTGCTCCTAGATTAAACATTTGCTGATGAATTCCATTAACTTATTTTCTTATAAACAGCAATTGATACTCTATTTTGTGTATTGAGAGCACAGTGGAGTAACAAGTGTCCCAAACCATGTACAATTGTTTCAGGATCCCGGAGGATGTTAAAGCTGGCAGAGTAAATCAACCCTTCCACATTCTTTTCACTCATTCTGATGGTATGTCTGCAACAGGACCCTGGTATGTTGGGTGTTATCTGAGTAAGAGCATGAGGTAAGGGAGTTGTGCTGAGAATATGTATAATGAGAAAAACTTCCAAGAAGATGGAAGATTAGAGAGGCACAGTACTCTTTCTCCCAGAAAAAATGCAAGAGGACAGGCAGAAACAGTCAAGAAATCTGTTCTAGGGTTTAGGATAGCAGGGGAAGGCCAAACAGCACTCAGAAGATAGAGGGGTGAAGAAAAGGAGGCTTGTTGGAAAAGATCCATGAGTAGAGCTGCTCTTGCTGGCACCCAATACCCCACCCTCAGATCAGACCATATAGGACCTCTGGGCCATGGCTGGAAGTAATGGATGAAGGGCTCATATGGGTCCAGTTTCCCAAGTAAAGGGAGAGTGATGGAAATAGCCTAAGGCAATCGAGCTTTTACCAAGTGAATTTGGTTTATTTTGTTCCATGGATCATGCCTTTCCAGGTCAAGTGGAACTAGAGAATTGCTTTTCCTGTGAGCCGTCAGAAAATTAAGGATAAGATGCCTTCTCACTCACCCTCTCTACTGACCTGTACTGATTGCTGATGATGTGAGGGAGAGGGGAAATTTACTTCCTTCCTTGGAAAAGGAAGGGTATGACTGGCCAAGGGAGCAGGACAGCCTCTGAGCAAATTTAATTTGTCAGGCTTGACTCTGAATAGCCAGCCCTGAGGGTGAGCTCTTCAGGATATTGTTTCTGCACCACCCACAAGTACAGCATTCCAATGAACACATGCCATCCCAGTGTTTGAGTAGAGAGATCTGCCAAGGTTTGCCACTTGCTGTTAGGGAAGGAAACTGCATGTAAGGAACAATAAAGTAAATCAATGAGGTTTTTTGGTGTCCTTTCTGTCCCCCTCCCCAAGGCCCTTTGGAACTGTTTTTTGCCCAGTTTCTGGGTCAAAAGTCCATCTTTGAGCAGTTAAACAGGAGCCATCTTAAACACTTAGAACAAGTTGAATCAAGAATCACAGATCAGCAGTAAGACAGAGCCACTCTACATTAATTCCCCAGACAAGAGAAAGAAAGTGTCAGAATATATGCACTATCATAATTAGTTGCCTAGATATGAACAAAATATTACAAACCACTGATAAAAGAAAGTCATGACTAGGCAAAGGATCAAATCAATCCTCCAGACAACATTCAGTATTTGAAATAATTAATTAATGATGTTCTTGCAATCTCCTAAATCAAATCAAGGCATTTAAGGATAATTTTACTAAAGAGATAAAAAAAAACTATTAGAAGAAAATAGGAAATCACAAAAACAATTTGAGTAAAAAGTATCAGAAGCTATGGGAATTAGAGTCAAAATAGGTGTGATAAAAAGATCATTAGAGGCATACAACAGCAGATTTTATATTTCAGAAAAATAATCAGTGATGCAGAAAACAGAACAGCTGAAAATGAAAAGAAAGAGGAACAGAGAAAGAAATATGTGGGAAAAAATTGAGCAAGGTATCAAGGAGTTGAATGAGAGCATGGGGCACACCAACACACATGTCATGGGAGATCCAGAAAGAAAACAGATTGGAAAAGGGGCAGTAAGTATATTTGAGTAAATAAATATTTTCAAAACTCTCATGAAAGACATGAATATCAATGTCCAAGAAGTACAGTGTAGTTCAGTCTAGATAAATTCAAATAGACATACTCCAAGACACATGCTATTCAAATGTCAAATGTCAAATCTAATGAGAAAATTCTGAAAGCAGAAAGAGGGAAGTGAAACATTATATTCAAGTGACACCCAGTAAGACTTAATGCAGTCTTCTCATCAAAAACTATGGAGGTGAGTAGATAGTAGTATGATATTTTTAAGATACTGAAGGAGAACAACTGCCAGTTAAGAATTCTTTATCTGACAAAATTTTCCTTCATATATGAAAGTAAATTTAAAATATTCACAAAAACCAGACACTAAGACAGTTTCTAACTAGAATCTGGCTCTACAGGAAGCACTAAGGGAGTTCTGCAGTCTGGGAGGAAAATACATAAGGAGAGAGGGGCTTGAAGGAGAATATAGAAGTGAAGACTATCAGAAAGGGTAATTAATAGTGTTAAAAGACAGACAAAAATAACATGTGATAAATGAAAGACAGAATAAAATGGTTTAAATAAGTAATACTGTTATGATAATCATGTTGAATGTTAATGAATTAACCTCCCCAATCAAAAAATATGGCATGACAGAATGGATCCATTCTGTCATGCCATATTTTTTGATTGGGGAGGTTAATTTATTAACAAAAAAACAAAACAAAACATGAGGTATCTATATGCTCTCTACAGGAGAATCACATTAGTCCAAAGCATATAAATAGGCTGATATTGAATGGTTGGAAAAGGACATTTCACTTAAACAGTTACAAAAAAGACCAAGGGTAGCTAAACAAATATCAGAGAAAAGACCGTTTAAATGAAAAAATGTTATGAGATGAAGTAGGCCATTATATTTTAATAAATGGTACAATTCACCCAGAAAGGAGTAACGGGCATAAAATATCTGTGCACCTAACAAAGGAGACCTGTTCATACTGAAAGTAAAATAGAACAACTAGACTGGAGATAAACAATGAAACAGAGAAATTGAACAATATCATAACAACTTAGACCTAACAGACATGTAAAGAAAATTCCACCTGAAAACAGCAGGATATACACTCTTCTACAGTGTTCATGGATCTTTCTCCAGGAGAGACCACATGTTTTTTGAAAAAGAGGTCTCAACAAATTTAAAAAGATTGAAATTATAGAAAGCACTTTCATGCATCATAAATGGAATGAAGCTGGAAATCAATAATAAGCAGATAATGGAAAAATTTGCAAATATATAGAGGCTAAACAATTCATTTTTAAACAGTCAATTGGTCAAAGAGGAAATTAGGAAATGTCTAGAGACAAATGAAAATGAATACACAGCTTTTTGAAACTTACAGGATACAGAGAAGGAAGTTCTGAGAGGGAAATTTATAACCTGAAATGCCTATATTAACAAATATGAAAGAGCGCAAATAAAAGAACTAATTGAATTCCAGGAGGAACTACTAAAAGAACAGCATCTCAATCCCAAACAAGCAGAAATAAAGAAATAACAAAGATTAGAACAGAAATAAATCCAATTGAGAATAAAATAATCAATACAGAATAGCACCAAAACCAAAATCCAGTTCTTTAAGAAGATCAATAAAATTGACAAACACTTATCTAGAATAAGAAAAAAAAAAAAGAGGGAGAGAGAGAGAAGATGGAAATAAATAAAATCAGGAATGAAAGGAAGAACATTGTGATTAACACCATATAAATAAAACGGATAATAACAGGACATTATGAAAAACTGTATGTCACAAATTAAACAAGCTACGTGAAATGGACCAATACTGAAGAAGCATGAACAAATACTTTGACCCTACAAGAAATACAAGAACTCAGCAAACCAATCACAAGTAAAGAAGTTGAATTAGTCAAGAAAAAACTCACAACAAAGAAAATTCCAAGACCAATGGCTTCACAGATAAATTCTATCAAACATTTCAAGAAGAATCAATACTAACCCTGTTTCAACTCTTCCAAAATTTTGAAGAGGAAGGAACATTACCCAGCTCATTTTATGAAGCAAACATTGCCTTACTACCAAAACTAGATAAAGATATTACAAAAAAAGAAAATTACAGACAAGTCTCTGTAATGAACAAAAATGCAAATATTCTCAAGAAAATACTTGGAAATTGAATCCAGCAGCATATTAAAACTGTGACACACCATGAGTAACTGGGTATCATCACTGGTATGCAAGGGTGGTTCCATACAAGAAAATCGATTAACATAATTACCCACATTAAAAAATCAAAGGGAAAAAACTTCATGATCATCTCCCTTGATGCCTAAAAGGAATATGACAAATTCCAGCACAATTTCTATATAAAAAGTACTTAGCAAAATAGGAATAGAAGGAAAGTTCCTCAGCACAGTAAAGGGCATATATGAAAAACCCACAGTCAATATCATTTGCAATGAGGAAATTTTGAAAGTGTTCACTCTATGGTTGTGAACAAGACAAGGATACCCACTGTCACCACTGTTATTCAACATTGTACTAGAAGTTCTAGCTAAAGTGTTTCACAAAGAAAAATAAATAAAAGGCACCCAAATTGGAATTGAGAAAGTAACACTCTCACTGCTTGCATATAATATAATCCTATATTTAGAAAATTCTGAAATACTATGACAAAGTTACTAGAGCTAGTAAACAATTTCAGCAAAGTGGCTTGATACAATTTCAACCAGCAATAATCAGTAGTGTTTCTAGACACTAATAATGAGCAATATGAATTTTGGTTAGTGCATGCTTGGAATATCTTTTTCTAGCCCTTCATTTTCAATCTCTTTGTATCCTTAGGCCTAAGGTGAGTCTTTTGTAGATAGCATATAGATGACTAATATTTTCTTATCCATTCTGGTAATCCATGTCTTTTGATTGGGAAGTTTAATAAATTAACACTCAATGACATTTTTGTATAGGCAGTTCTAACTTTATCAATTATTTTTAAATTTATTTTTAAAGAAGTGTCAGATTACAGAAAACATATTGAAGCATTGTTATTAACCATGGTGTATAGTTTATATTATGGTTTACACTTTTTAGCTCACAATTTCATAAGTTTGATAAAATGTATAATGACCTGTATCTGTCTTTGCAATATCATGGAGAACAATTCCAATGTCCTAAAAATGCCACGTGACCCCTATTCTTCTCCCTCCCTTCCCTCAGCACCTCTGGAGACCACTGTCTTTATATCAATATTACAAGTTCTTCAATTATTAGAATAATAATAAGTCTACTTTTGTCCATAGTTGCCTTCCCCCCTTACATTTGTTCATTCTTCAATCTTCTGCTTCTGACTTAGAGGGGACTGAGGTCTCATGGGGAAGATGGATGGAACTGCTTTGCTTTAAGTTGTAGATACTCTGATTTTTTTTGGATGGACATTCTCCAACACCATCATTTTGTTAGTTGTCCTGGGTGAGTCATATAAACTGGAGAATACGTGTTGGCTGCAACTTTGTTGTGATATGTCGGCGTGATTCCCCGCAGGCTCCGCTGCCAATCGCCGACTACCGCTGACCACCGCTGCCTGTCGCCGCCACAGATCACCACCCCCGGGGCGGTTCCCTTGGCGATCGGGTGGTCGGGGGACGAAGGGAGGGAGGTTGCGGCCCACCGGGCTCAGGCGTCCCCGAGCACAGCGAGCCAAAGGACGGGGTCTGCGTCTCGAGCTGCAGACGAGAGCGGGGAGACGGACACTTCCCGGTTACCAGCGGATGATGAGCAATGATTACGGAGACTACCACACGCTCCGGAGACGAGGCTGGGCTTCCAAGGCCAACTTTTTTAGGCGGGATCTGATATTTATAAAGAGCGGGAGGGGTGGGATGAAACGGGGGAAGGGTAAGGCATACTGGGCAGATTCTGATTGGTTGGGATGGCTTGATGTCCATATAAGGTATATGCTAGAAAGGGGATGGTGCCGAGCTGCGGTGGCCATCTTAAAGCACGCGGTAAGGAGAGATTGCTACAGATGTCAGCAGCCGATTGGCTGTGGTAGCTGCAAAGGCATCCGCTCCTGATTGGTTGTGGCATTCCGCGCCAAAACGGTGTCCACACCTCGGTTTTCTTGGGCAGCGCGCTCAGAGCCTCCGTACCGCCCTCGCCCCCCCCAACACCTCCTCCCACAGTGATATAGGCTCAATTGGCTAGTGAACAGATGGAAAATTTAAGTCTTTGGGTCAGATATTTAATGTATATAGTGCTAAATATAGGTTCAAATAAAAGGGGAAGAAGAACCATGTGTATGGAGAGTATAAATGAGTCTAACTCAATTACATTGGAGTGATAGGTTAACATATACTCCATGGAAAGGCCCATCGATGGGATACTAATTTGCTGGGATTGTCTGCCCTGCCCTGTCTAGATGTCTCTAGAGCCCTCAGGAGTCCTGGAACTGGAGGTTGACTATTTTTACTGTCCTCATATACCTTTTGGATAAAAATGGCTTTAGAGTGAAAAAATTATTTGGTCACTGACACTTATAAAATTTGGGCCCAAAGTTCCACATTTTTTCTCTTCCTTTCTCCTCTTTTCTCCTCTTTTCTCTTTCCTTCCTTTGTCTTATCTTCTCAAGTCTTATTTATTTAGTTATTGCTTTTCAGTATGTATTATTATTATTTTACTCAGATTTTTGACCTGAGGAACCCCGCCCATTATTTCTGATAACTGAACCCATTTATATCCATTTACTCGGGAAATTGCCTATAAAATCACAAGTGATAAGGCACATTTTTGAGAAATCAGGGGAAGGGTGAAAAATTAAAGAGTCCTGCCAAAGGCAACAGGCACACAGTTGTAACTATGCAAAACTTCCTTGTTTTTACTTCCTTCCATATACTCCAGCTCACAAAGTGTCACAATTTCACCCCTACTTTTGCTACCACAGCTTCTTTTAAAGAAACACATTATAAAAATGAAGTCTTTGGTGTGAAAGGATTATCAGATGCCCCAAAACACAGTATAGGAATTCATTTTTCCTGCTGAACATGAGTATTCACAATCACTGATATAGAGCAAGAGGTCTAGATTAACGCTCTTGGCAAGATGAAAAATCCAGCAGATGGAGCTCAAAGACAACAGCTCTGGTAAGTACTGGTGAGCAACACTTGTAGGTTACAGGATCACAGAGCTGTTCAGATTATCTGTCCAGGTCCTTCTGTCCTTGGAAATATTAACACAGGTCTGTGCCAATTCAATACTGTAGCTTCATGAAGCAATTAAACTAGTTTGTAATGAAAATACAATATAATATCATCAGAAACCAAATGTTTTTTTTTTCTTTATTAGTAATTAAAATGTAAAATAAAATTATTCCTCAGTTCTTGTCAAGTGACAAAATGAAAACAATTCAGAGGGTAATTTGACTGATATTCTGGTGTGTTGAGTCTTTCCTCCAAGCAGGAGGAGGTAGAAGGCATTCCAATACATAAAAGACAGAGTAGAGAATATATTGATGGTCATTTGGTCAGGTGAATCAAGGGCCCTGCTCCTCATCCAGATTGTATACAGTACAGGAACCTATAGTGTTTGCTTTATTCATACTTAATAATCTGTTCGCAATTAGCTTAATTGTCAGGATTTGAGATCATAAGGAGATTTGATAAACATGGTAACATCAGTGTGTTTGAACACAAACAGAACCACAGAAGTCATTGTGCATTTCAGCTCCATGTGCAAGTTCCATGCAGTTTGTCAGCTTGCTGCCCTTGGATTATAGAAAAGGCAGGTCATTAGTAAGACATTGTAAAGGAAGCACTCTTTTCTACTCTTTTGATGACTAGAGTTTCTTGTTCCATTCAAATTACAGGTGTTTCTGGAAAAAAAAAAATTAAAGGGTGTCTCAGGAACTTAGACAACTAGGGAAATGTCAAACAACATAAGGGCATTTTCCAAGGAAATAAGAGCATCCAGAGAAGTAAGGGATGATAGGATGCAGCCTATGTGTACAAAAATGAAATTGCATGGGCCACTTCACAAGGAAAGCAGGAGACCACCAACTGTTTAACAAAGTCTTGGAGAGCAGGTATCAGCACATGGCCCCCACAGACGCCATCAAACAGTACAGCATTCTACCCAGCCATGGCCCAAACAATGCACCAGCTAACCCACCAAGGAACTGGAGCCTGGGATGGCAAAGCCCTGTTTGTAGAGGTAGGAGCTGCAGAAGGGCAGTAAAACAGAGGCCTGAGGCTCCTTCCTGGGCTTTCTAAGGACTCCAGGTATGGAGGGAACCACATTGACCTGCTGCCAGCCCCCTTGTCTCAGCTCTGTCTTGGCCTATGGGGTGGTCATGCCAATAACAAGTACAGGGCAAAGTTGCAGTCGAGAGACCAGGAAGAGGCCTAACAGGGGTCAAAGGTCATCATCAGCAACACTGCCAGCCTAAATATATTTTTAGTTTAAAGTAAAAGATCTTCGTTAGATGTTATACTTGTTTGTAATCTTAGACCTTCTAAGTTCATTTTAAAGCTTTTGATTAGTCATAAAATTAGGTTTTCTGTGGTGATGTTTTTAACAATTATTATTTCCATTGGATAATTCACCATACACTGCCCACACAATTTTCTCCATGCTTACTAACTGCTTTGAATAGGCTCCTCCAGGCCCAGGTCAGGTGCTCAGATCCTATAAATGGGGACTTTGCAATGTGAACTGAGCAGCATAATTCAGGCTGAGCCAAGAAGATGGTATCAAATGCTTAGGTCCTCTTGTCCCTGTTCCTCTGGATTTCTGGTGAGAAATTTAAAAGTGCCTCAATGTCCCCGAATAATATCTATGAACAATTGAGAAATGATTTTAAGATGTAGTGGACATAAGGGTTGTATTAGTCAGCCAAAGGGGTGCTGATGCAAAATACCAGAAATCGCTTGGTTTTTATAAAGGGTGTTTATTTGGGGTAGAAGGCCACAGTTACCAAGTCATAAAGTATAAGTTTCTTCCCTCACCAAAGTCCATTGCCACATGTTGGAGCAAGACAGCTTCCGATGTTTGCCAGGGTTCAGGCTTCTTGCGTTCAGACTCTAGTGCGGCTAGAAGGAGGCTGTCTACATACTGAAGTAGGGTAATACCTGGATGCTGCTCCCTGAAGAGGGACAAGTCCCGCCCATAGCCTCGCCAAACAAGGTGGGGGAGTTTTTGTATCCTTGGGGAAGTCTGGTCCAAGTTAGTTGCCCACCTCCCCAGGATGAGGGTCCTCAAAAGCAAAGATGGGTTTGCTAACCGGTGCCAATGTATGGAAAAAAAAGGCATCTTTTAGATCTAGGACAGAGTAGGTGATATGCTCTGGAGGGAGCTGGCTTAGAAGTGTGTAAGTATTAGGGATGGTGGGGTGTATTGTTTCAACCCTTTTATTAACTTCCCAGAGGTCCTGTACCGGCTGATAGTCCGTGCTTTCTGGCTTCTGCACAGGAAGTAAGGGAGTGTTTCACCAGGACTGCGAGGGAATAAGAATACCTGCATCGAATAGACGGTTGATATGTTTTTCAATTTCAGTCTTGGCCTTGTGACTAATTGCATAATGCCATACCCAGATGGGGAGAGATGTGCTGAGTAGTTGCACCACCACCACGGTGGCCTGATGTTGAGCCAGCCCAGGGGGTTTTGTTTCGGCCCAAACTCCCGGAACCAGGTGCTGGAACTCTTGCAGCAACTGATTAGCCATTGGCGGTGTTTTAAGGCGTATTAAGAGATATTCTTCTGAGATGGGACAGGTTATTAGAAGAGCCTGGGGCTGAGTGCTGAATTTTAGTTTTGTTTCACCATCCCAGAAGGAGATGGTGGCTTCTAATTTTTGCAGCAAGTCTCGCCCCAGCAGGGGTTAGGGACAGTCGGGCATAACAAGGAAAGAGTGAGTAAGGGTTCCGGATCCAAGGTTAGTGGTCCAGGAGGTAGTCCAGGGATAAGAGTTTATTTTCCCAGTGGCTCCTTGAACTAAAGTATGTTCAGCTGTAAAGGGACCAGGGTCCGATTTCAGGGTGGAGTATGTAGTCCCCGTATCAACCAGGAAGTTAACCGGGCTGCCCCCAACTGTTAGCTTCACCATGGTCTCCCGGGGGCTTGGCGAGCCCTGGCCCTGTCAGTCTAGCAACTGCAGGGCTGGGCTGGGGTCTGCCAGGCGTCGGGAGCATTCATTTTCCCAGTGCCCCTTTTGTTTGCAATAGCACACTGGTCTTTTTGTTGTCCTGATCTACCCTGCCTTGGCTTTTTCTGGTTCCCGGAGAATCCACGGGAGGAAGAAGCGCTAACGCTTTCTGTTGCTATTGTGCTTAGCAGGACTTTCGCCACCTTTTTAGTTTTTAGAGTATCAGCATCCTCCTTATTGTTATACACCTTCTGTGCCACCTCCACTAGTTCAGATAATAGCTTCCCTTAAACCCCCTCTAGTCTTTGCAATTTCTTTTGTATGTCAGGAGCAGACTGTGATACAAATGCTATATTTATAGCCCTACAATTTTCAGGTACCTCAGGGTTTTTGGGGTGTAATTTCTATATGCCTCCATTAGGTATTCTAAAAAGGCAGAGGGTGACTCATGAGGCCCTTGGGTGGTTTCACTCACCTTGGAAAGATTTGTCGGCTTTCTTGCAGCGCTTCAAAGACCACGTAGGAGAATCAGGCAAAACCACTGGAGAGCCTCCTTACCTTGATCTTGATTGTAATTCCAGTCTGGGCTGGTTGAGGGGAACACAGTTTCTATTCAGACAGGGTCAGTAGTAGGTTGGCCGTCTCGACCCATGATGGTTTTTACAACCTCCCTCCAGATATGATCTCTCTCCTCTGAAGTGAATAGGACCTGTAACAGTTGCTGGCAGTCATCCCAGGTGGGGTTTTGGGTGAAGAAGATAGTTTCTAGGAGAGAAATTAAGCCTTGGGTTTTTTCAAAGAATGGGGGATTTTGATTTTTCCAGTTATACAGGTCTGTAGATGAGAAGGGGGCATACACGATAAATGGGAGACCATAGTCACCTAGGCCTGGACCTGCTTGGCGGAGGGACAATAAGGGGACAGGATCAGGCAAGTTGTGGGGATCTGCAGAAACCTGATACTGGGTGCCCCTTTGCATATGGTGAGGCTGGTTAGAGAGGTATGAGCGGGTGTGGGGAGTGGAGGGTAGAGATTGTCTGTGGGTGATTGGGTTAGAGGAGGAGGACAGGGAATGGACATAGAGAGGGAAGATGGAGGGGGGCAAGGGGTAGGTTGGGGGATAGGTAGGTAAGGGGGGTTTCATCAGGAGCATCCTGCAGGAATGAAGGACTGGGGTTCTTCAACAATGCTTTCAATGGAATTTGAAGCTCTGGCTGGGTAGAGGACCCTTGTCCTGCAAGACAAATTTTTAGTTTCTTGGGAGTGTCTGTAAGATCTATCCACACATCAATGTAAGGAATCTGGTCCGGGTGACCAGGTTTGCCATAGATGACTCTCCAGACATTGTGGACTGTTGGGAGGTCTGTAGAGCCTTCAGGCAGCCAGCTCACACCGAAGGTGGGCTACTCTAATTTGCAGAGGGTTTGGAGGGTCCCCGGGTTGACCTTGGCTCCATATCCTTCTTGAATTCCTGAAAGTTTTTTAGAAAACAGGCAAGGGGTGTGGTATGACAAGAGGAGGATTGACCCATAGTAATGAACAAGAGAAGCAGGGAACAAAAATTGAGCAGAAATGTTACAGACAGACAGCTGGCTACACACACAGACACACAAATGTTGAGCCTATTCTGAGGTCCCGAGTGACGTCTCACCCAGTGGCCAGGCCATGGGAGTAATGCCGCAACTGGCAGCCCAATGGCCTCCCTTGGATCCAGACCTACTGAAACAGAACAGAGCTGGAGGCTTCTTAGGTTCAATTATTAATCTCCCCTGGAGTTTCTGGCCAGACTGAGGACTTACTGGGGCTGAGGAATGTCTCTCAGAGGCCTTCCCTTGGAAGCCTAAGTGTGGCTGGCTCCGGTCAAGCTTGCTGGGGCCTCAAATGAAATGGAACACTTCATGCAAGAAATGACTCCCAGGAGAAAATTTAATGAAACCTTTATTACCGGCTGGAGCGCACTCCCTAGTGAGAGTGGTGCCTAACATCCTCAGACTTCATTTTTTATAGATTCCTTTCCCGTGTGCATGCCAAAATGCAGGATTGGGTTAAACATATACATTTCTATGTAAGGTTATGAGCAAGCAGGCACAGTTCCAGTATGAGCTAAACCAGCAGGCATCAGTTCCAGAAGCTGATGTTTGCCATTAGCCTTCCAGCAGGGAGGGAGAGTGGTTGATCTTTGGGGCATAACGTGCTGATTCTTTTCAGACCCGGATGGCACCTGGGTTTTTCCCACCTGCAATTGTTAGAGGATTTTTCTACTGGGAATTTCCTGCTACTGTTTTACTTCCTTCTCAGGACAAGTTAATCATTCACAATTCTAGGTTAATACAGCAGTGACTATTTATTAGTAAGCTTATGAATTCACAGTCCTTATTAAGAATTTTCTTATAGTACATCACTTCCCCCAACATCTTCTGTGAGAGTTAGAATCAACTTCTTCCAAAATCTTGTTAATTTTTATATTTTGAATTCCTTCCATGAATTACAAATGTTTTTAATGGCATCTGTAATACTGAATCATTTTCAGAAACTTTTCATTTTACTTTGCTGAGATCAATAACAGGAATCACTGTCTATGGCAGCTATAGCTTATAAAATGTATTTAAAAAAATAAGGCCTGAAATTCAAAATGACTTCTCAATCAATGGATTGCAGAATGTATGTTAGATAATCAGACATGAAAATGATATTAATTTCATTGTACAACTCCACCAGAGCTCTTGGGTTACCAAGTGCATTGTCAATGTGCAGTAGTATTTTGAAAGGATTCTTTTGTTCTGAGCAGTAGATCTCAACATTGGGCTTAAATTATTCAGTAAACCATGTTGTAAACAGATAGGCTGTCATTCAGGATTTCCTTTTCAATTAATAGAGCATAGGCAGAGTAGATTTAGTATATGTTTTAACGGTCCTGAGATTTTCAGAATGGTAAATGATCATAGGCTTCAATTTAAAATTACCAGCCACATTAGACCCTAAGAAGAGAGTCACCCTTTCCTATCAAGTGAGAACAGCAGAGAAAGAAGGAGTCATCATCAAAGAGAAAGTGTCTTTTATTTTTACATTTCCTTTTCCAATTTTCTTCAATCTTTTCTTGAATCTTACCTTCAAGCTTTTGACAAGATTTTCTCCTTTTAAAATGATGTACATTACATAAATTCCAGGAATTTATATGCTTGAGATGAGGTCTAAGAACCCCAGCAACTACATTAATTTATCTAAGGCAAAGGAATCAATGTTAGGCAACATCAAGAGTGTATTCTCACAAACCCTTTCCAAATATAACAGATATATAATACTCCTTTAGGAGAAATACTTGCAGGCAAAATTCTTCCATATCGTTTAACCGTATGCCATTCCTGATGGGATCTTAAAGCCCATATTACCCATACTTTATCAATAGTGTGTTTTATCTGCCTAATATTCCAAAAAATGCAGATGTAGAAGGGAGATTTTATAATCTAGGTTCTCCTACCTGGTTGCTTTGTGCCCACAAGTCCTCTAAATTATCTGCTTAATTCAGTAAGTTTCCAACTAATTCAGTCCATTTCATCAGAATTGGGGAAAATACAATTCAAAACAAAACAGCCTGCCAATCATGAAACTACTCCAGCAAGGTAGAAGAGAAAACAAACTGATTAATGAAAGAAAATAGGACAACACTCTAAAGAGATTGCAAACTTTGAACAACATATCAACTTTTTAGACATCCAGAAGAATACAACTCATTATACACATGTTCTCCAGGTAAAGGATAACTAGTCCTCCAGTAAGAACTTTTGACAGCTCCACTCATAACAAATAGTTCATCTGGCAATGCAAGTGAGCCTCTGGTTTAGTTAATTGCCTTTATAAAAAAACATAAGATCCTCATATTTTTATGACTCAAGGTAGGTTTGCAACTTGGATACAGGTATCCATTTAAGTTTTGCTCCTACTCTTCCACAGAAAATGAGAGAGAAGAGCACTCTATTCTTAATGATTCCATTTCCAAGAGATGGCTCCCAGGTGATTGAGAAAGACATTCCTAGGGTGTATATATGGCAAGAGGCTTATTTAGCTTTTTCCCTTTATTTTTAAAGAAGTTTGAGATTACATAAAAGTTACAATGCAAATATAAGGGATTCCAATATACCCCATCCCTCACACTTGTCCCATTAATGGCATTGTTCATTAGTGTGGTATATTTGTTCCAAATGATGAACAAATACTGAAATATTGCTGTTAGCCATGGTCTATAGATTACAATATGGTTTACACTTTACACCACACAATTTTATAGGTTTTGACAAAATGTATAATGGCCTGTATCCATCATTGCAATATCATGCAGAGCAATTCCAATGTCCTAAAAATGCCCCATGTTATACCTATTCTTCCCTATCCCTCTCCTCAGAACCTCTGTCTTTATATCAATATTACAACTTTCTCCATTACTAGAATAATAATAATTCTACTTTGGTCCATATTTTCACTCCTCCTTTATGTTTGTTCATTCATCTCTCTTGAGGATTTGGGGATGGTGATGCCCAGTCTGCTTCCTATTGAGGGAGGGCATAGAAACCATTGGGCAGATGAATGGAATTGTTAATATTTCCCCCTTTTGGTCAAAGACTTTTTCCAAATGCATCCCTAGTTGGAGCTCGGTTAAAATCCCTTGGTTCCAGGGAAGATCATCCCTGGTGTGTCACTTCCCGTGCCAGGTGGAAGGCAGTGAGCTTATATGCCAGGTTTGGCTTAGAGAGAGGCCACATTTAAGTAACAATGAGGATTTCAGGAGGTAACTCT
Source organism: Cabassous unicinctus (assembly GCA_029593785.1). NCBI lineage: Eukaryota > Metazoa > Chordata > Mammalia > Cingulata > Chlamyphoridae > Cabassous > Cabassous unicinctus. The sequence continues at coordinate 49,469 of JAQZBX010002655.1, forward strand.
TAGGCAACATATATTACTAAGCTAAGTTTCATTTTTACAAGGATAAGGTTCATAAGTACGAGCATTAATATCAAGGGCTTGGCATATTTTTCTGTACTCTTCTGCTAGACACTGCCTATGAACTCTAGAGATGCTTGCCACTCCATTAGAGAATGTAGCAGGACTCCCTAACATAGAAATTTCCTTTTTTTAGTTATTGTGTGGGTCACCACCAAATCAGATAACACCGATGACAACATAAACATATTCATATTACATAGATGCATTCCCCACGTGAATCCTTCCCCACAACTCCCGCCTCCCACTGACATCCTGTACCAGTGATCCTTCCCTGCTATAGTTGTAATTTTATGTAATCCAAAACCTCCCCTAAAACAAAGCCAATTCGTTTTATGGATTATGTCTTTCATCACCGTATAACCTGTTATCTTTTATGATATTAACAATTTCTTCCGTATGTTCACCTACTGACTTATTTTTATTTTCAGTTTATTTGCAAAGAAGGTTTAGATTACAGAAAAGTCACATAGAAATATAGGAGATTCCCATATACCCCAACTCCCTGATCTCACATTTTACCCTGTTAATAACATCTTATATGAGTATGGTCCATTTGTTAGAATTGATGAAAAAATTTTGAAGCATTGCTGCTAACCATGGTCAATGGTTTGCATTAAGGTTTATACTTTTGCATCGCAGTGTTATATAGGATTTTTTTTTTTAATTTTGATTTTTTAAAAGATACTTAGATTACATAAATGTTACACAAAAAATATAAGGATTCCCATATGCCCCACTTCCCACACTTCCCACAACCTCCCACCGAAACATCCTTCATTACTGTGGCACATTCATTGCAATTGATAAACACATCCTGGTGCTTTGCCATTAAGCATGGACCATAGTTCACACTGTAGTCTATACTCTTTCCCAAACAGTTACGCATGTTATATGATGATATCAAATGGCCTATATCTGTCATTGCCATGTCACTCAGGATGATTCCCACATCCTGTAAAAGCCCCTATATTATGAGTTTTTCCCGCTCCCTGCTCCCAGAGCCTCCAGTGGCCAGTGGCTCCACATCAATGTTGTAATTTCTTCCAGTGCTAAAATTACAATATGTCTATAGCCGAATACCAGTAAGTACATTCTAGTCCATAGTTCTTCCCCCAATCTTGACGATTCTTGGATGATGTCCAATCCACCTCCAGTTCAGAGGGAGCTCATATTCCATGCAGAAGATGTATGGGGCTATCCTGCCCACAGCTGCAGACTCTCTCTGTTCCCTGGGGTGGCTGTTGTGCATCATCATCACTCCACCAGTTGTCCTGGTTAAGTACAATGAGCTGTAGAGTAGGTGTTGCAGCTCCAATGAGGTTCCGGGCCCAGCTTGCACATGGATAGCCCAAGGACTCAAGTCTCTGGATGTACACCAACAAACTGCACCACCAATTATAGGTTTAAAAAGAAGGGACAGTTGAGCCATGTGCAGGGAAGACATAATTGAATCCAACTCTGTCATTCTCAAGAGCCCAAACTCCAACGTAGGACCCACCGGCAAGGCACCAATCTCTGGAACTATCTGCCCTGACCCTAGGACCTGGGTGTCTCCGGAACTCTCAGGAGCCCCACTATTTAGGGTGTATCGACTTTGGAAGTCTTAGAGATCCTGCTGAGATCTGCGTAAGCGTTACATGTGGGATGACCTCCTGACCCACTTTGAAGTCTCTTAGCCATATAAACTCATTTGTCTTTACCTCTTCCCCGTTTTATTCAAGGTCTTTTTCCAGTTGTATTGTTAGTTGGTGCTTGGTAGCAATCCCTCAGTGCCAGGGAAACTCATCCCCAGGAGTCATGCCCCATGCTTAGGGGAAGGTAATGCATTCATATGCTGAGTTTGGCTTAGAGAGAGGCCACATGTGAGCCACAGGGAGGCTCCCAGGAGGCAACCTTTAGGCATCCCATAGCAATAGGCTAACATTCAATTTCAAGATCAAAGACTCTTAAGCCTAGTCTTCAGTATCAAAGGCCCATCAGTGGAACATCCTGCTTCTCCAGTCACTGCCCCTACACTTGGGGAACTTTTGCTGCTCCCTTAGAGAATGTGGCAGAGATCTCCAGGATGGGAATTCAGTATTTTGTCATTTATTGTGAGTCACCACCCACAGTGACAATGCCGTGTGAACATTTGAACATTTTTATATACCTTATATGTATGCTCAGGTGAACTTCCTCCCATGCTTTCCCCATCCCTGACACCCCACACCAATGTTCCTCCCCAGCCCCAGTTGTAACCCTTCTGTGATCCAAAGCTTCTTCCAATAATTTGCCATTACAATAGCTGAATACAATTAATAGGAAAGTGAAATAATAATAAGTTTAAATATAAGAAATAAAATAATTAGAATTTTAAAAAGTAAAAATTAAATTAAATTAAAAGATTGGGATGTTAAAAAAATGAAAAATATTAAAAAAATATTTTGACACTTTGCCTTTCATCACTGCAATATCTGGTCTCCTGTCTGTACTGTACCACCTTCCCCCACTCATTCCCCAGGGTCTCACTATTTTTCATTTTATTTTCAAAGAAGTTTTAAATCACAGCAAAGTCACACATGGCATACAGGAAACTCTCATGTACCCAACATCCTCCCCCCCATATTAATACCTTTTCATATGTGAATAGCACTTTTTATAACTGATATACAAATAGTGAAACATAGCTACTAAACATGTCAATGGTTTAGACCATGGTTTACAATTACAAGCATACACTTTTATAAAGTTTGATGATATTTACCATGACCTGTATCCATCACTGTCAGATCATGCAGAACAATTCCACTAACCACTAAGTACCCTTTTTTTAATCTATTGTATTTGTCCGTCACCATCTACCCGGAGCACATGGTGACCCCCTGGCTTGACTTGTTGGATGACAAAATTCATAGTTCCATGCAAGAAGACCAAGGTTTTGACACACTGGTTCTCCTTCTCTATTAGGAACCACCCTTGCTCTCAGGAGACTCCTGCCAGTCTGTTTCTGAACAAATTGATCATCTTGAGGATGGGAGGTCAACTTTCCTTTCATTATGTGGCTCTCCACTCACTGATAAATACACACATTATGACAAAATGATCACTCTCAGTCTCCCTAGACCAAATTCCAAGTGCACCCTCCTCTGAATGCTCCCCTCTATCCAACAGCCTAAACCAGTAACCCTTCCTTTTCATATTGTAATAAGAGCATTCCCAATTTGCACTTTAAACCACATATCCACAAATCCGTAGTTTTCACCTGGTCTCTCTCCTAAATCTACCCCCAGTACACTGTACCATCTAACCCACCCTTCCTAATCTATCCACCTGTCAACCCTTCACCACCCAACCCAATAAAATCCCTACCCTCTGTCATATTCCTTCAATGCACAACAACATACATTCACATTACCACAGATATGTCTGTATGGCTGTGGGCTCACAAACTTCTCCCTTTCTATATCCTGTAATCCTGTCTTCCAGAAAATAGCTCTCTGAGTCTGCTCAACTTGCTTAATGCATATCAGTGAGGTCATGTAGTCTTTGTCTTTCAATGTCTGACTGGCTTCACTCAACATAAGGTTCTCAAGATTCATCCATGTTATCCTATGTGTTAGCACTGTATTCCTTCTTACAGCTCAGTAATATTCCATTGTATGTATGTACCACATTTTGTTTATGTATTCATTTGTTGATGGGCATTTGGTTTGGTTCCAACTTTTGGCAATAGTGCATAATGCCACTATGAACATTGGTGTGCATGTATCTGTTCATTTCTTTGCTTTCAATTATTCCAGATATATACCCGGCAGTGGAATTGCTGGATGATATGGCAGTCCTATAGCTATTTTCTTGAAGAACCACCAAGTTGTCCTCCACAATGGCTGGAATATTAAATATTCCCACCAGCAGTCTATGAGGGTTCCCATTCATCCAATCCTCTCCAACACTTACAGTCCTCTGTTTTTTTACTGGCTGCCAGTCTAATGACTGTAAGATGTTATCTCATTGTAGTTTTGATTTGCATTTCCCTAATAGCTAGTGATGCAGAGCATCTTTTCATGTGCTTTTTAGACATTTGTCTTTCTTCCCTGGAAAAGTGTCTTTTCAAGTTACTTGGCCATGTTTAAAATGAGTTGTTTGTCTTTATTTTTGAGGTGTAGGATTTCTTTATATATGCTGGATAGTAGGCTCTTATCAGATATATGGCTGACAAATATTTTTTCCCATTGGTTGTCTGCCTTTTTATTTTCCTGATAAAATCCTTTGAGGTGCAAAAGTTTTTAATTTTGAGGCCAAACCTATACAGTTTGGACTCCTGCACAAGCACACTAGCGACCACAAAACCATCTTCTTCCAAGTTCTGGAGGCCAGAGTTCAAAATCCAGGTATCAGCAGGGCCGGGCCCTGTGAAGCTGCTAGGGAGAGCCCCTCCATACCTGGTGGCTCCCAGTCCTTGGCAGTGCTGGGTTTGGGCACCTGCCTCTCTACCCTTCTTCACACTGCCTTCCTCTGTGGCTCCGAGTCTCCATGCCTCCTCTCCTTAAAAAGAGACCAGTCCCTGGAATTGGTCCTGTACTCCAGGACGACCTCATCTTAATTTAACTAATTCCGTTTGCAGTGACCGTATTTTGCATTCTGAGGTTCTGGGTGCCCATGAATTCTGGGGGAAGGAGGGAACAAAAAAAAAGCTTCTGAAAATTCATTCAGCTGGAGGCCAAATATCTCCTATTATTAAGAATATTGTTTTAAATTCAGTAAAAATTCAATATTGAAGACACCTGATCAATGTGTGTGGTACCGATAGGGCAAAGTTTGCAAAACAAAATGTGGTGGTAAAATAATTTTCTTCCCAATTTAAGAATGCAAAATGGTGAGGTGTTCTCTTAATTGAGTTTGGTAGAAACTTCTTCATACTTTAATCTAAGTAACCTTTGCTATTCTACTAATTAAAGAGAAACTGTGGTGATCAAAATTTACAAATGATCATATAAATAAATATTATAATACACATATTATATGTTTATGTTCAAGTACATATATACACCCATGACAACACATGCACAAACAGAGTAATTGAATAGGGACTTATACAATTTTGATATTGAATAAAAGCCAAATAATCCATTCCACACCTTCTCTCTTTGCTGCTAATTATAGGTTAATTTTCAGAAATTTGAACATTTGAAGAAATACACAAAAAAACCTAAGTGTCTTCCATGTTAATGGACATTTTGTAGGGAAATCTTGTAAAATTTGTTCAAATTATATTCAAAGTTATTCTGAACTCTTTAATCCCATTATTCAAGGAAGTGGGAAAATTTGAGCTTGTAGTCTTTAGGTATTTGCAATTACTAAAGGCAGTTTTCAAACACAGTGTTATTAAAATCTAGAAGAAAAAATTAAACAATGTGGTCACAGGCTATGAATTTTGAAATTCTATGATTGCAAGTTGGAATATTTCGGCTGAAAATTCCATTAGATCTTCCTTCAGTTTGTTGAGTGTGAAACATTTAGCATCACAGGAAAGTTGTCAGTTTCTAGAGTCATTCACTTGGTAAATATCATTTTTTCCACATGTGTCTGTGGAAAATCTCTGCATTTCTTGTTGCACAGGTTTTGGATCCCATGGAAATGCCTACAGTAAGATGAGTGAGTGCTCACTCATCTTAGTCGTGCAATTAAGGCTGATTGTGCAAATTGAAGTGGGAAAGGAGAGTAAGCAGCACAACTTGACTGTTATTTGGAAGATCCACTTTAGGAAAGAATTAGAGCAGAATACATAGATATAGAAATACATTCCATTAAACCTCTTTTTGGTATGAACTCCTGGGAAAACCTTTGTGTCCTCCCGGTGGGACACATACCCTGGTTGAAGATTTTGCTCTAAAGTAAGTTTGTTGGGTCCAAAGGGTCCAAAGAGGTGAGGCAAATCAGGTGTCAAAGAAGCACATTTGCAAATAGTGTGCAGCTCTCACTTGCAAAGTGAGATGCTGAATGTCTGGAGCAAGAGATTTAATGTCACTCCTGATGGCGTCTGGCTTTACAGTGGGTTTGTCTTACATGAGCTCATCTTTAGCAGATCTCACTTGGTTAAATAAAATGATCACTCAAATATACTGAGATATCTCTCCATGTGTGTTTTTTTTAAGATTTATTTATTTACTTTTTATCCATTTTAAACTCTCCTCAGGGACTCGGTTGTCTGCTCAGAGCTCTATTAATGTGGTTTCCCTGTAGATGGGGCTTGAGTGCACCAGATGGGTGAGCAAGATGATGTCACAACCCCAACTCCTCAAACTCCTGGTGCTCTGGGTCTCAGGTGAGAAGTTTAGAGGAGTAATATCTTTATAAAGTTGGGGAATGGTTTTACCATGCAGGATAAACAAAGCGTTTCAACTAAAACAGATCTAATTACATATGATAAATACAAAAACCTTCATTTAGATACATATTTTATACATTTGTAATTCAATGTATCATCTATGTTCTTTTATGATTGTGTCAATGGGGACATCATGATCACCCAGTCTCCAGGCTCTGTGGTTGCATCTCCAGGAGAGACCATCACCCTTAAGTGGAAGTCCAGCCAGAGTGTTAGCAGCCACTTAGCCTGGTACCAGAAGAAACCAGGACAGGCTCCTAAACTAGTCATCTTTGGTGCATCCAACCGGTCATCCGGGGTCCCTGATCGATTCAGTGGCAGTGGGTCTGGGACAGATTTCATTCTCACCATCAACAGATTCCAGGCTGAAGATGTGGGAGGTTATTACTGTCAGCAGTAAAACAGCTTTCCTCCCACAGTGCTTCAGAGTTGAGCACAAACCTCCTCCCAAGGCTGTAGGGCAGTGAGTCTTGCAGCACCAGCTGCTTCCTCCTCACACAGACATGAACTGTGCTTCCTCCATCCGTCTGAGAAGCAGCATCTTCTAGGGGATTGTACCATGGAAACCTTTGTGTTTTGCATGGGCAGATCAAATGACGTGGCGAATAAATTTCTATCTTTTACCGTCTAGGCAAGGCACAGGAAGCTTTTCAAACTTGTAGATTGAATTCTTTCATCATTGTGCCTCTTAATGATGAAAAATTTTCCATCTTGATTCCTTATTCCTACAGTATTCTTCCTTCTTCCCCATCATCCTCCAACTCTGGTCCTTTCCAAGGTTAAATTTTTGATCCTTCATATTCAAAACTTCCCCATAGAAGGTCATCTTCTTCCCTTACTCTTTCCTTTCATGGACCCTGTTTCCATTCAAGACTATCTTTCCAGTGTCACAAAAGGAGATTTAAGTTGCTACTCTCACTTCTTTTTTTTCATTAGATAACTATTTACATTTGTTATTCTTGTCAAGTAATAATTGTGAATGTCTTCAATATATATACTTATGAAGAATGCTTATAGTGATGAAGCTTAGTCAATGAAATCTGTTGATTTTAGTTTGGATATAACATTTTCCAATGACCTTCATATTCCTGTGATTGTCAGCCTATTTCTATAGTCCTTTTATAAAATTGATGAACCGTAAACTCTTAAAAAGTTCAATGTTTTTTGTATTTTTATAGAGTCTGGGTTTCCTCTATTATATTCCTCTATGTTTAAAATGACACATATTAGTTTACTTTTTCCAACATTGCCAAATATTGTATGTTCCATTTGTGTAAAAAAGAAAAATAATGCAAAAGGGGATATATGTATATTTGATGGTATGAGGTAGTATGGATATTAGTAAAGTATGCTCTTAAGTTTAATCCATTCTGTGGGTGTAACATATGGTAAATGGATCCTTTTGAGTTGGTTACTTCAGTTAATGCCTGGCCCACTGTGGGTCTCAGTCAATTTACTGGAGCCTTTTATAAGAGAATGAAATTCAGACAAAGAATGAGAAAGCCATGACAGTAAGAATCTGAAAGCAATGAACCTAGAAGAGACAGAAGTGACCAACAGATGTTACCATGGGCCTTGTCATCAGCAGAGGAGTCCAGGATTGCTGGCAACTGGTCTTTGGGAAGAATACATCCCCTGATGATGCCAGGATTTAGACATTTTTCTCAGCCTCAAAGTTGTAAGCTTGTAAGTTAATAAATACCTATTGTGAAAGCTGACCCATTTCTATAGTCTGGCAAACTAGAAGAGCCGACATTTAAATATTCACAGAATAACTGAAAGTCAGCCTCCTTTTGTAAAGCCCTTTTTCTTTTCTCCACCTCTTTCAGGCATTCTCATTCTTTCAAGGTCAATTCTCTAATTCTTTAGCTTTATCTGTCTAGAAATATATGATAACTTTTCTCCTGAACTATTTTATCAATTGCCCACTTTCTCTCTCATCATCCCTTGGGCACTGAAGGAATTCATGTTTCTTAAATCTGCTGTAACCTCACCACTTTAGATAACATTTAATTAACACATTAATCTCAGTATACAAGTGGAAATACTCCAGACATTCTGATTTCCAAAATCAGTTCTTGAATACATTGGTGGATGAAATTTAGTTTCTCGAAATATCTCATCAAACTTGAGGAGAATATATTAAAGCCTCTGACACACATAAATGCTCTTTACTGCTAGTTATGAGAGGCATTTAAAATCATTGAATCCATGTCATTCATTCACTTAAGAAATATTTACTAAGTGGTTACTCTGTCAGTTGCAAAGATCCCTCCTATTATCATAGCTGAGGAGAAAAAATATGCATATGTGTGATATATATTATGCCATTTATAAGTGATAGGAAGAAAAATAAATCAGGGCAGGGGAAGGAGATCGTGGCATAAGAATGGATAACAATTTAAAAGAAGACAATTTATCTGTTCACTAATACAGTGTAATATTCTACTCCCAAACCCAGTAGCATAAAACTTAAGCTGTTGAGTTTTTGGTTAGCTGTGCAGTTTGTTAACATGGGCAGGCTGGACTGATTTGGCTGGGGTAACTCTTGGTTTACATTAGCTGGCAGGTCCCCTGTGGCCTGGCTGATCTAGGCTCAATTGTCTTTAATTTCCTTCACATGTCTGTTAGCTGGCCATCAACCTGGCTTTGGGTTGACCGGACCACATGTCTTTTACCACCTGGCAGACTAATTCTAGCTTCTTCTGATGGTTATTTAGGCTCCAAAAGATGAAATGAAAGTCCATATAAGAGAGTTTTTAGCCCTAATGTATCTGCTACCTCTTCCCTGTGCGTTCTTTATTTATACTTTACTATTCTGACTCCATCTCACTTTCTTTCCCTTCTTCTGGTTCCTATTATCCTCCAAATATGATATTAACATATAATACTGGCCAACACAGGTTCAAAATCTCCTGTGGAGTTCTTGTCTGTCACTCTCCATTCTTACCGACTGAACCCTCTGTCCGGGAAGTCCCTTCTGCTCACGGTCTCCTGATTGTACTTTTACAGGCCTAGGTCAATGCCTTTACTGCTTTCTACCTTTTCTTTTGAAAAAAAACAAAATTTTAAAACATAGAATATTATCTCTCTCTGTTGGTCTTTTCCTATTAAAAGCCATTCTACAGTTATCTAATCCTACTTATAAATATGTGCAAATTTCCCCATGACTCTTTCCCCTCAAGTATCAGCTTAGTTACTTTTTGGTACATATCTGGCAGTTTCTACCCATGTGCCCTCAAGTAAATTACTTAACCTCTCAGTGGCAAGGAGTTCTAAGATATGAAATAAATGCAATAGTTGTACCTGTTTTGTAAGGATATTTGAGGCAAAATGTGTCAATACACAGAATAGGATATGAGCTGAAACTGATACATAGAAAATTCTTGTTTCCTACAATTGATAATATTTTCATATCTCTTTCAAAAATGCCTCAATTATTTTTCAATTATTAATGATTAAATTATTTTTCTGTGGCTGATTTAACAAATTAAAAAAAAAAAACTTGATGACTCATATTAACACAATTCAATTCTCTCACAGTTTTTGAAGCCAGAAAATTGAAATCTGAATCATAAGGCTGAAATTAAGGTTTCTGTAAGGCCACAATTCTGGAGTCTCTCCAGGAGAATGTACTCTGTACCACCCATGGTGGCTGCAAGAATTTTGTTTTGAGACTTCATTACTCCAGCTTTCATGGCCAGCACCTTCAAATTACTCTATGCTCTGCCCTCTCTTTCATTTTGCTCTGTGCGTCTGTCAAATTATCCTGCCTCCCTTTTATAGGGATACATGTAATTGCATTTTTGCTTAACCTGAAAACCAAGGTTAGTATCTCCATCTTGAATTAAACAAAGTACAAAGTATGTCTCATATGAGGTAGCATGCATAGGTACCAGGGTTTAAGACCAAGTGTTTTCAAGCTGTTATTCAGTCTGTAGTGTGTGCCCTTCAACACCAATGATACTCATTTATCCCACATGCAAAATACAGTGCCCTCATGCCAACATGCCCAAACATCTAAACAAATTACAGCATCAACTCAATTCCCAAACCTCATCTAAAAATCATCTCCTGAACAGTCCCAAGTCACCATCTAAATCATCTAAATCACGTATGCATTATATTCTCAGTAGGATCCATTCTATGGCAAAATTTATTTCTCTCTATGGACCAGTAACTAGAAAGCAGGTTGACTGATTCCAAAATACCATAGTGGGGCAGCCATACTTTAAAAGTTTCAGACATTCTTATTCTAATAGGGAAAGAATGAAAGGAAGCATGAAAGCACTTCTCCCAAGCAATTTTGAAATCTTGAACTTCTGTTAGGTTTCATTGCCTGGCAGTCATCTCTTTGGCCTATGGATTTTCCCTTGGGCTCATGGCTCTGCCCTCTAACCTTGGCCTCTGCACCCAGGTCTCTGTGCCCATGTCTGTAATATCTCTGCCTGCAAATCTGGCCTCTGTCTTCATCTATAGTAAAATGAATTATACAAATATTCTTAATCATTTTCAGTATTCCTCTGGCTGTGGGACCAGTATAGACAGGAACTCTTGAATGTGTTATTTTAGTTAAGGAGTGTCCCACCTGAGTGAAAGGGGGCCTTAATGCAGATTACTGCATTCCATTCTAAGCATGAGTAAATCATTTATAGATATAGAAGCCATAGAGAGGAGCTAGAAGATGGAATTCAACAGAAACCAGAAGAGAAAGAAGAAGACATTGCAATGAATGCAAGGCAGGGATAGCAGCCAAGGAAACTCTAGGATCTTTGTTAGCCAGCATCGGAATATTATAGACTTTGGGGAGAAAGCAATGCCTTGCTGATGTCTCCATAGTGGACATCTCCTGACACCAAAACTGTGAGCCCATAAATTCCCACTGTTCAAGGCATCCCATTCTGTAGTATTTGTGATAGCAGCCTGGCAAAGTAAGGTATCAAACTTTGTTTTTCTTCAATGGTTCATTGAATCTGAATAGTTTTATCAGTATGTAGAATTTTAGAATTCCAACAGCTTTCTTTAATGTTGTCCTCTTATTGTCCCTTCCAGCTCAGCTGACACTGTTTTTGATAATATAACATTCTCAAAAACCTTGTGGTTAAGAGGGTACAAATCAATAATGTAGGGAGGAAGTATGGATAAGGAGTATGAAATATCATAAATCCTGAGGACCTCTAACAGAACTTTCCCATAAATTTGAAAAGTTTGGTTACAACTGGATTTTATTAGAGGGACATAGTGCTCTACAAGACACAAACACATTAGGATTAAATAAATGGAAACTTTTGAATATTTCCAATTCCTCACAATATCCTCAAATATATTTCTAGATATTTTCTTTTAAAAATGTGCATAAACTGAAAACATTTTCATACAATGAAATAACTGTTGACTTAATGTTGCCTTTTCATTCAACAGAAACTTTTAAGTGGCATGTCTCTGCTTGTCTCAGAGAGATTTGGCTACAAAGCAGTATAAAAAGCCAGAATTTGGGATATGGGTGTTCCTGACATAGCTACATGGAAGCTTCTGAGATGTCCATTATATAAGACAAGCTAAGACCAATTCAATCTAAAATTCAATTAAAAAATGGGTTGTAATCTATACGGGTAACTAAACATATTCTTTTTTAAAGTCAATAAAAAATGTCCTTTAAACACCTATTGCTTGCATGATTCATGATATAAGCATGGCAGGTTGAATAATGTAACTACAGTGAATTATGCATCACTTTATTTGATGTTAGAAAAAATAAATGAAATATTATTAAAATTTAATACTTGATATCAAGGGAAAAAAAAAAACCTGTAAGTGCTCTGTGTATGTCACAGGGTTTTATATCATTAGATAAGAGGGTCCTTCACAGATCTTCCCTGGATATTCACATCTCTGGTTCTGGCTTCTGGCTTTTTGGTTGAGGTGATCTATGAGGCATATGCCTAAGTTCCTTACACTTGAAAAATTTGTCAAGTCGCACTTGCCCTCATCTCCAGTTCATTCTTACTTTATTGTTAATATCATAGTTTCAGCATCTTTTTGCAATCTAGACAGGTGGAGAATCACCCAAATTATAATTCCTAGTTCTTTTTTGCTTAACAGCTTTTTCTTCAATTTAGCTTTCCTCCTGTGTTTTACATACACAGCAAGAAGAATGTGGGCCATGACTTGAACACTTTGCTTGGAAATCTCCTAGGCTAAGTATACAAGTTTATTTGTTTCAAGTTCTGCTTTTCACCCAGCAAATTGTGATAAAACATTCAGCAATTTTCAGCCATTATATATAAGGGTTGTCATCTTTCCCATTTAAGGTAACATTTCATCATTTCCTTCTGAGCCTTCAACAGAAGCAGCTTCAATGTCTACATTTCTACCAACATTCTGCTTGAAGAAATCTGGTTTTTTTATCTTATGCTTCAAAATTCTTCCAATCTTTACCCATCATCCACTTCCAAAGTTACCTCCTCATAGTTTGGTATTTGTAATAGCAGCACCACATGCTTGGTACTAAAATAAGTCAGGATTCCACCAGTGAAATAGGACTTTGGACATATATTAAGAGAGTTCTTGCAAGGAATTGCTATTTGATTGTTGTGGCTGACTTGACTCAGGCTTCAAGGCTTCTAATTCTTGTCTTCACTGTTTCAATAGCACCTTATATTCTGTTTGTTGTCAAATGTCCCTCCTATAAGAATATATGTGATGGCATTGGGGCCCCAAGTTCTGATCCAGGTAATACTCCCATCTAAAGATCCTAACTTAATCATGTCTCCAAAGATTTTACATAAGAGATAACACATACAGGTTCTCAGGATTAGGATCTGATTCTTTTATAGGGTCTCCTTTGGATGACTATAAACATATAAAAATATATATTCAGAACTGATGAGTTGTCTATCTACATATCCAGTTAATATTTTTAAATCCATTTCTTATCTTACCTTGTCTTGAGTATTCTGCCACATATTCCTTTTTCATATTCTTCTCTATGAGGGACAACATGATTTTTTATACTAAATAAAATTCACATTTTTCATTTCTTCTCCAGATTTTCATTACATTGATATATATTCAATGATCACAATCATTTTCATTTGTGATATGCTTTATATATTTCATTAAATCCTAATAAAATTAATACATAGTGGATTTTATTGTCATTCTGAGTGCTACTGCAGCTGCTTGCTTGATACAATGTTGTTTCCAAATCCTTGACTGCTGATTTAGGCTACAAAGAAAAATCTGGGGCCATGATTGAATATAGGTCCCAAATTCTGGGAATTCTGACCAGTTTGCCTGAAATGTAGCCCAAGATTCATATTGTTAACAAGTTTCCCAGCTGATTCTCATGCATATCTAATCTGGGCATGTGTGACCATCCTTGATGATTCTGAGACCTATGTCTCTCTGTTTATATTGTTGAATTGGTTCCTGTGTAGGGTTATGTTAAGCTTGCCTGAAACTGTCCTGGTTACTATGAATTTTCCATTTGTCTTCTCTTGTTAAGCATTTGTCCATTTTATTAGGATATGTTTAATATCCTAATAAAATATTATTAATAATTGAATTAAAATAAACTGGGATGATTTTATAACCCCTTTTATTTTTTAAACTACCAGCTTCTGCCGTGGTATTCATTTAAGAGATTTATATATGGTAGAGAATACTCTTAAGTTTAACAAGTCAAATTTGAGACTGACCACTAGTTATGTTCCTCACATTTCTTGGCCCTTGTGGATTTCATCTTTGCACAACTAAGTCTTCCCAAAATCACATAGTGATGGATAAAGTATATCATTCTGCTGTCCCACAGCCACTTGCTCTTCTAGCCAATTGTGACTCAGTCTGTGTTTTGGTCTTCTATATGCACAAAGTGGTCATGTGGCTAATCAGTGGGTTTCATAAATTCTTGGGACTGCTCCATCAAACTGTCACAAATTGAGTGCCTCAAGCCAACAGATTTATACTCTCACAGTTCTGGAAGCTGGGAGTCTGAAATTTAGGGTTGTCCAGGTCCATGTTTCCCCTTAAAGCTGTAGAGGAGAATCTTTACCATGACTCTGCCTTCACTGCCGGCATTGGCTTCCCACCAGTCTATGGCGTTCTCTGCCACACTGGTCACATGGCATTTCCCCTCTGTCTGTCCATCTGTGTTTAATTTCCTCTTCTTAGAAGGTTTAAGGCATATTGGATAACCACCCACTTATTCCAACATCTTCAATAACCTTGTGTCCTTAATGGTCACATTCAGGGAACTTGCTGTTAGGACTTGAACATATCATTTTGTGGGATACAATTAGATCTGTAACACTTGGGGTATTGGAAAATGTAGGGAATAACAGTTTAGTTATATGTAAACTATTTGTTGGTAATGGAGGTGCAGCAGTCCTGCTTTAGAAGAAACAGAGGACAGTGCATAAACTTTTGCTACAGTGGTTTTGTCATTGAGTGCATGTAAATTTGTGACATTATTTGAATTTTTGGTAATAGTTGTTTTTATTTCATTATAAAGTTTTTTGGGAGCAATGAGATAAAAAATGAAAGCGCATATTTCCCAAAAAACTACTGACTTTTTGTCCACCTAAACAAAATAATATGTTGAAACAGGAAAAAAATTAATTGAGATTTACTCTATGCCATGGAGCTGAAAACAAGAAATGAAGAAGACATGAATCTGTTCAACAACATAAGCATACAATTCATGCGTATTTATTTTAAGAGTATGTGGCATAACAAATTTTTTTATGTGCAGCTGTTGAAGGTTCATTTATGTACCGCTTTGAATTATTAGCTTTCATTTAGATAAATTAAAGGTTCTTATAAAATAATTTTGTTCATTTTGATTCTGTGTTTCCCTGTATAGAAAATTGAAGTGATATTTTCTATGGCTTGCTCCATTAATAGAGGAATAATTTTGCAGACAGACAAATGATACTAGTTTTATATGAGTAACTTAGCCTTTAAATAGAAAATCACTTAATTTCTATAATGATTTACTTTTTTCTTCATGCAATTCATGATATTCCAGGAAAGATTTGGAAATTCATTCTGGTGGTAGTGAAATATCTGATATTATAGTGATTACTTTGTAAAATCAGTTAAATTCCTCAATATTACAGATGACTAATTAATTTTTGTGTTTGTTTTAAAACAAATTCGGGTAACACACAATTGTCAATTGTGGTCAAATATTTTTACCAACAAATTATGAAACCTAGTATGGCAACTGGAAATTGATCATGGTTCACACATGTTTATAATTATATCCAAATTTCTATGCCATTTTCTTAAATGAGAGAGAAACTATAAAGGCAAAAATTTATTGTTATATCTTAATTAGTTATTTATGTATCACCCAAAACATATGCTGAAGTCCTAACTAAGCTCTGGCATATCAGAATGTGCCCTTATTTGGAACTGAGTTCATTGTAAATTAGGTTAGTTAAATTAAAGTGAGGTCACTGTGGAGGAGATGAGGTCCCATTCCAATATGCTACTTGTCCTTATAAGAAGGAGGAAATTTTACAGACAAAGCCACAGGGGAGTAGGCAAGGTGAACATGGAGAAGGAGATTGGCATTATGCTGCTACCAACAGAACTTAGATGCAGTCATGGAATAGAGTCTTTCTAGAGAATGCAGATGGTGCATAGTCCTGCCGATGCGTTGATTTATGATTTACAACCTTCAGAACTGTGAGGATATAAAATTGTTTTGCTTTTCAGCCATGAGGATGAATGGTGTCCCTACACACTCACTTATTGAATATTTATACACACACAAAGACTCAAGCAGTGTCACATCCACACACAATATAACTGAATAAGGAAATTTTCTGTATGTAGATGTCAAACAAAAATGAAATAATTCAGCACAGGCCTTTACTCTTTGCTTCCTATTATGAGCTGGTTTTCATAAAATTTTGAGCCTTTGGAGAAGTAAATAATTCTACCTAAGTGGTAATGAACATTGATAAAGAAATTTGTGTAAAAAAGTTCTTTAAATTTTGTGCAAATATTATTCAAAATCATTGAGAAATCTTTAATCTAGTGCCAAAAATGCCAGCTTTTTATTTTTCAGTCAATTGCAATAGGAAAAAAAGCTTATGAAGTTTGAAACCAGGGCAAGAATTGAAGTAATTAAAAATGAGAGCTCCTGCTGGTTTTCAATTTTGAAATTCTGCTCTAGCATTTTGAAATCTTTGGGCTGACAATTAGATTAGGTGTTCCTTTGATTTTCTTGAATGACAACACTTTACAAACCACTGGATTTGTGAGAGGACTTGTTGCCCATTTCGTAGAATCAAAAAATACACTTTCTCAAAGTTGATTCTGGTTTGAGATATGAAAGTTTCTTTCTTTGAAACTGTAGGAAATGCCCAAGGTAAGATGAGATGTAGCTTTTTTTTTTACTAAATAAAAGAAAGAATGGTGATTGCCAACTTAGCAGAATAACTTCACTGTTCTTCTGTAGATAAGCTTTTATAGGAGTTATAGCAGAATATTAATGTCTGGAAATTAATTCCCTTTAAACCTCTTCTGTCCAGGAATCTCTGGGAGAACCTTTGTATACACCAATAGTCCGAATATCCTGGTTTGAAGAGGGCTGTTATAAAGGAGTGTTTGGAATTAGCAAAAGAAAAATAGACCTCAAAATGCATGTTCCCACCCAATGATCAATCAGCTTCACAAATACATCAATATGTGTGTTGTCAAAATAAAATTTATTTTTGAATTTTTTTAGATTCACAGAAATCTGCAGAGGTAATACAGAGTTTCCATTTGCCCCACTCCAGTTTCCCCAAATGTTAACATTTCATGTAACCATTGTGCACTTATACATCTAAAATAATTATCCACAGATTTTACTTGAATTTAAACATCTCTCCACTATATTCTTGTCCAGCCCAAAAATCCAATTATGAACACCATCTTGTAATTGTTTTCCATGAATTTTGTTATTTGAAAATAGGTTGCCCTTTACACACAAAAAAGATGGCTTCTCCTAATGCAATGTGTTTAAATGCGAAAGTTATATTTTATTGTATATATAAATATTCAATGAGTTTGTCACCAAATCTGATTCTTCAAGAACAATTATTAATCTGGTTTTCAAGTGTAAGATTGAATAAGCAAACCTGCTTCCTGAAATCTTCAGAAGAGTAATATTTCTTTACAAAATTTCATGAGCTCTCTTTACAAAATTAATAATGCAGCATCCTATCTCCTTTTGAAATACAATATTGTGAAAATAATAATGGATATGGCTTGTACAATATAAACTCCACCTATGTCTCAAATGATTCATTACTTTATAAAATATCAATGTTTAATAAAATCTCTGCTCATAGATTCAGAATTTGCTGCTGAATTACATTATCTTACTTTTTAAAAAGATTTATTTTATTTATTTATCCACTCTCCCTCATTGTTTGTGCTTACTATCTGATTGTTTTCTCTTTAGGAGGTATAAGGAATCGAACCTGGGACCTTCCATGTAGTAGAGAGGCTCTCAATCACTTGAGCCAACTCTGCTCCCTGATTTGTTAGGTCTCTCATTGTCTTTCCTCTTTCTCTCTTTGTTGAGTCATCTTGCTGCATCAGCTTACAGTGTCTGCCCATTGTACCAGCTTGCCTTCTCCATGAGGCCCTGGGAAGTGAACCTGGGACCTCCCACTTGGAAAGTACAAGCTCAATCACTTGCGCTACATAGGCTTCCTTAACTTATTGTTCCTTAATCAGTAATTAAGACCCTATTTTTTGTGTTGAGAGCACAGCAGAATAACAAATGTCCTAAACCATGTACAATTGTTTGAGGATACTGAAGGATGTTAAAGCTGGAAGAGTTAATCAACTCTTTCACACTCACTCATTCTGATGGTATGTCTACAACAGGACCCTGGTGTGTTAGGTGTTACCTAGGTAATAGCATGAGATGAGGGAGTTGTGCTGAGAAAATATACAATGAGAAGAACTTCCAGGAAGATAGAAACTAGAGAGGCACAAGACTCACTTACCTCCGCGTAAAATAGCTAGAGGACAGACAGATTCTATCTGAATACTGTTCGAGAGTTTAGGACAGCAGGGGAAAGCTGTTTAGCGCCCTCTAGAGAGAGGAGTGAAGAAAAGGAGCTTCGGTGAAGAAGATTCATGAGTAAAGCTGCAGTTGCTGACACCCAATCCCCAACCCTTAGAGCAGAAAGTATTGGATCCTCTGATCTATGGCTGGAGGCAATGGACTGAGGGGGTTGCATGGGTTCAATTATCCAGGTAAAGGGGAAAGAAAGGACATAGCCTAGTGCAATCCAGCTTTTACCCAGTGAATTTAGTCTACTGTATTACATGAGAAATGCCTTTGCAGGTGAAGTGGGGCTACAGAATTGTTTTCCTGGGAGCTGACAGGGAACTAAAGGTGACCTGCCTTCTCAAACACCCTCCCTACTTAGCTGGTCTGGTTGCTGATGTTTCAGAGGGGAGAAGAAATATACTTACACCCTTGGAAAAGGAAGGGTGTGATCAGCCAATGGAAGCTAGCAACTTGTGAGCAATTTTGATTTTTCAGGCTTGACTCTGAATATCTGGCCCTGAGGGAGAAATCTCCAGGATATTGTTTCTGCATCACCCACAAGGACAGGGTTCCAATGAACACATTTCAAAGGAGTGTTTGATTGGATAGAACTGCCACTGTGTGCCATCTGCTGGTAGGCCAGGAAAGTGCATGCAAGGAGTAAAAATGTAAATTAGAATTTTGGTACTTTTACTGTCCCCCTCCCCCAAAGCCCTTGGTAACTATACTTCACCCAATTACTGGGTCAATAGTCTAGGTTTGAGCAGATAAACAGGAGGAATAATGAAGACCCAGAACATGTTGAATCAAGACTCAAAGAGCAGCAGTAACACAGAGCCACTCAATTCTAAATACCCAGACAAGAGAGAGAAACTTTCAGAATAAAAACACCACGATAATTAGATGCCAAGATATTAGCAAAATATTACAAAACCTCCTAAAAAAAGGAATACATGTCTAGGCAAAGGAACAAAACACCAGACAAGACTCAGGATTTGAAATAACTTACTAATGATGTTCGTACAAAGCTCCTAAATTAAATCAAGGAGTTGATGGCTAAGGAGATAAAAGACATTTACAAGAAAATGAACATGCACAAAGAAGAATTTGAATAAGAAAATATAAGAGGGTATGGGAATTAAAAATGAACTAGGTGAGATAAAAAGAATATTAGAGTCATACAAAAGCAGATTTGAAATTGCAAAAGAAATAATCATGATGTAGAAGGAAGAACAGCCAAAAATGAAAAGAAATAGGAACAGATAGAGAAAAGAGTGGAAAAAAAAATGGGCAGGTTTTTCAGGAAGTAGAATGATAGTACAGAGCATATCAACATAATGTGTCACGGGAGATCCGGAAGGAGAAGAGATGGGAAAAGTGGCAGACAGTAAATTTGAGGAAATAATTGCTGAAAATTTCCAAACTCTCATGAAAGACATATATATGCATATCCAGAAAGCACAGTGTAGTCCATTTGTGATAAATTCAAAAAGACCTACACCAAGACACATACTATTCAGAATGAAAAAATGTCAAATATAATGAGGAAATTCTGAAAGCAGAAAAGGAGAAGTGAAGCATCACCTAGTAAGACTTAATGTAGATTTCTCATAAAAAACATGGAGTTGAGAACATAGTAGTATGATATATTCAAGACACTGAAGAAGAAAAACTGCCAGTGAAGAATTCTTTATCTGACAAAATTGTCCTTCATATATGAAGGTAAGTTTAAAACATGCCAAAACAAACAAACAAACAAACAAACAAAAAAAAAACCCATAGAAACCAAGAGTTTGTAAACAGTATCTGACTCTACAGGAAACATTAAAAGGAGTTCTGCAGCCTGAAAGAAAGTGCATGTGGAGAGAATGACTTGGAGGAGAATTCAGAAAATGTAAACAAACTTGTTAAAAGACAGACCAAAAAAATGTATGATATATGAAATTCAAAGGATAAAATAGATTAAGTAGGTAATAACATTAAAATAATAACATTGAATGCTGATGGATTAACCTCCACAATCAAAGACATGAAATGACAGAATGGATTGGGAAAAAAAACAAAACATGAGCTATCTATATGCTGTCTACAAGAAAGTCACAAAGACTGAAGCATACAAATAGACTGATATTGAAAGGTTGGAAATTGGTATTTTCCTCAAACAGTAATGAAAAAATAGCAGGAACAGCTATAAAAATAACAGAGAAAACAGGTTTTAAATGAAAAGAGATGCAGTAGGCCATTATATATTAATAAAAGGAATAATTCACCAGGAAGGTGTAACAAGCATAAATATCTATGCACTAAACCAGAGAGACAGAAAATATATGAGGTAAACTCTGGCAATACTGAAAGAAGAAAATGTCTCTACAAAAATCAATAGATAGAACAACTAGAGCAAAGATAAAAAAAAAAAAAAAAAAAAAGCA
>JAQZBX010002656.1:0-70379 GCA_029593785.1 Cabassous unicinctus
ATATATATATATATATATATATATATATATATGCACCATATAACCAGCCACTCACCTGGCGTGTGGTTATTAAATAAGTACAAACATGAAAATATTTCCCATTGTTGAATGAATAAACAAATGGATATTTGCAATTAGGGTATTAGCAATATTGAAAGCACTTTAATATATAATATTTGTTTGATCTTCAGAACTATCAATGGTGTAATAAGGATGTTAGCTCAACTTCAGGGATAAGAAAACAGAGCCTCAGAGATAGATATTCAGTTGGAAATAGGATGATATAATACAGAGTTGGAAAGGATCTTGCAACTCAGCTAATTCCATATCTCACTCATTGTAGAAATCCCCACTGCAATATTCAGTCCTTCTCCAAAATTTCAAGGAATGGTACCTCATGAGGGAATATATTCTATTCTTGGCCAGTTTGATTCATTAGTAAGTTATTCTTTATTTTGAACATAAATCTGCCATCAAGTAATCAATAACAACTAGACCTAGTTCTTGCCCTTTATAGGGAGAAATAGGAAACAAACTTTTCTACAAGATACCAGTTTGAACAACTGAAGAGGAACAACTTTTACCATCATTTTGTAGTCAAGCAAATGTATATTACCTCAATAACTGAATGCTTCTAACAAATAATAATAAGAAAGGAGCATAAGAATGTTGCTTCAGGTTGAAATGAGCTTGCCAAAGTTACTAAAGGTATGGGGATGGTTGATTGAACTTTTAGACATATAAACATGCCATGGTTTTCTAAGGTACAGGAACAAAACTGCCTCCTTCACCCATCTAAAAATCCAGATATTTGAATCCTTTCTGATGACTAAAAAGGTCCCCATAGAGTCTTCTTAACAAAAAGGCTACCCTTAAATTGACTTTGCACTAGAAAAGTTGTTAAGGGCACAGGATCTGAAATCAGGGTGCCTGGGGCCACCACTCACTAGATGGATACTTGGCAAGTTAATCAATCTCTGACAGATTCTTCATCTCTAAAATGGGAGTAATAACAATACCTACCTCATTAGGTTGAAATGGAAATAAATCATGTCTGGAAAGTAAGCATAGTGTCTGGTCTGTAATTAGGGTTAATTCACACTGGCTATTATTATTATTAAGTGATATTACAAAAAGTGCCTTTTAAAAAACCTGCTATTAAACTTTTCATAGTGAGGTTATTGCAGGTACTGTCCATTCAGTAATGCCTATGTGAAAAACCATGCAAGAAAACTCTTTCCAGACTGAGTACAAGGAAAAGTATTGCTTCCTCTGAGAAGCTGTATGCTACATTTTTCCTTATAAAGGCAATGAAAGTCATATTACAGAAAACATGTTTTTTTTACTCGAATTTACAGACAAAATTGAATAACTGGACCTGGCCCTACTGTGTATATCTGTACATTTTTATTTTCCCCCAGATTTGGATCTCCTAGGCTACCTATATTTTCCATTATTCTGTTTTAATCTTTTTAATGTATTCTTATAAGCCACTTCAAATAATCTTCTGAACTACGCAGAAACGTGTAAATGCACAAAAAATTTAAATACATTTTCTACTTGTTATCCATACTTTATTTGCTTACTTCATGGAAGACTAATATAAATGATGGCACTTGGCAGAAATCTTTATACAAATTTGTAAAACTTAGTGTAAAATACATTTATATTCTTACAGAAAGTCCTGAGTAGCTCTCTCTGTGCTTATATTTTGGAACTTTTCCAAGTGTGGTCCAATATATTTCAACTCCATATTTGATGATAATCTATGACAGAGCATTTATAATCTGCTTTATGTGTATATACTTATTGCTATGGAATATATACTTAATACCTCCATTATCTATAAACTAAATCACCTTAAACAATTTCATTTTTACTCTCCTATTCAACCAGCAGTATTATAGATGATTATGCATATTCAGGTTTATAAATGGTCAAAATCTCAAATAATCTGAGATTAAAATCTCCAGAAAAAGTAAAATAACTGGGTCTGTAGTTTCCCAGAGGCTCAGAACAATGTGGACATTCTATAAATGTTTCCCAAATGTAACCTTTACAAAAACAAAGATAAGTCAGCTTTTAGGAAGACCTAAGGCTCTGGAATGTTATTTCTTCACTGATCCAAAACAAAAGAAAACAAAACGAAAAACTCAAACCTAATGACTTTTAAGGAACATTGCAAAACCTACCTGTTTGCCTGGCATTCTAAGATGGATTAAAATCTCATTGTCCAAAAAACATGTTATAACCCTCATTTATACAGAAAGTTTCTTTTGTTGTTGTTGTTGTTTTTTATTAAGAACATGTTCTTTCCCAAGCTCTCTGGTTAAGGGATGAATCTGTAGTGTGTTTTCCATTGTTACAAGCAATGACAGCAAATGGAAATCAAAGGAAAGACATTTCAAAGTTTTGATTTGAGTCTCATCTTGAAGTAAATAAAAGAGACACGATGGAGAAGAGCATTTCAACTACTTGTGGCACCATGAATAACACAAGGATAAGAGAATTAGAAATATTTTGAAATGGATTTCTTGGATTTCAGAATAATGAATATGGATTAGAAGTCAGGAGGGGCATCCTCTCTGTTAATTATGCTAAAGACAAAACCTGGAATCTCTTGTAGTATACTAAGTAAGCCTCTGGCCTTCTGATTCTCTCCTCCTTCAGCTGTGAAATGCCTTCTTGGATTCTCCTTTAAGCCCCCCAACATCTTCTCTTCTGGCTCTACCATCTTTGCAATATCATCAACTTCCACAGTTTCAGACACCTTCATGAGGATAATGCATAGCTCTGTTATCCTATCCCTGATCCCAGCCCTGACTATGGATTTGAAGTTTCAACTCTACATGGATAACCATCATTAGCAACTCAAACTCAGCATTTCCCAAAAATCATCACCACTTCTCTTCTTTTTCTCCAACCAAGTTCGGTATCTTGGTCAATGGCAGTTATGGAATCAACTACAACTCTTTGTTCTCTCCTTACTTCTCCTGCCCCAACTTAATTAATCAATTACCAGGTCCTGCTAGTTAGAACTCCCCAGTTTCTCTCAAATCTTTACTTTCTTTACCGGGCCTACTACCATGGCCTCCAATCTCTCTCTCCTCCAACCACAAATATGTTCCTAACACAAACATTGAATATGGTACTCCCAAGCTTAAGTAAGAACAGAATGAAATTCATTTCCCATATTGATAAAAAAAAAAACTGATATAGCTATTTTATAATTTTACATTTCTTAAGGTTGCAAACTCTTACACCTTTCCCATGCTTAATAATTTCCTTTCATACCCGAGTGAGCAAAAACAGCAAAACCCCTCAGAAAATCTTACTAAAGATCCTGTGTGTCACTTAAGTGACAGGAGAAGTAAAAGCAGAATAGACCTACGTTCCTAGAGACTCATAAGATGAGGAGCTGATCCACTGTGAAAAAGAGTAGGAGGACCATGCCTTGGAATAGAGAAAGTAAAGAGAGGAAGTTCGTGCCTTTGTACCCTGACACCTGGCTTCAGAGGGCCTACCACTTGCTCAACCACAAATTGCCTTATTTTCAGTGTTCAACTCTGCATAATTCAAACCCCCACCCCACAGGGGGAGGTGGTGGGGGAACCCTACAAACTGTGTATTCTTCAACTGGAGTCACTGGCAGCTCAGCCCAGACCAGACCAAGCTGACTCCCTCTTGACATCCTAAAATTCTCTTTCAACATCTAATCTTACATACCCCAGGACTGACCAGTCAGTTGGCAACTGGCCATAAATTAATCTGCCACATGGTTTTAAAGAATTATAATTTAACCTACTACACATTTATATCTCATCCTCCCTCTAGTTTACACATTTTAAATGTTCACGGGACTTTTTATATAGTAGGTGCACAAAAATATTTATTGACAGGGTTTTTTCACTTCAAATATTTCAATAAAAAATATATGTGCTAGCATAAAAATTCATTTGACTTTATTCCTGCATCAACTAAAAAAGCAGGTATAAAGGCACATGCATATGAATCATCTTTCTTCAGATCATGTGGGTGTGAATCTGAAAACAGAAGTGGACTGCCAGTAGAAACCACAAACAAAATTAAATGCATGTTAAAATAACTCTTTTCATAGTTCCTATTTAGTGAACTCTATGTGATTAGAATTAGAATCTATAAAAATATAACTCAATTTCCAAAACATGAGGTTAAAAACTTTCCTCCTTGAGGACACATGTAAAAAGGCGATATTAAAAGTTTATGTAACTTCAGTAAAGTGTTAGTGGCAAAGCAGAGAGAAAAAGAGACAGAGGGAAAGAGAGGAAGGGGGGGGACATCTGAATTACTGGTGAATACACAAGACTGTTCAACGTGACAGAAGAATACAACATCTTTTATCTATTCCCTTGAAACAACAAAGTTAAACTATACAAAATCTAGAATCCAGCCAGTTCAGAAGCAGTCTTCTCTTAATAAAAACTCAAGAAAGACTTTTAGAAGTAGAAACATAGAAATCATTTAGTTTATCCCATTTTATACAGTAAAATATTTTTATTATCTCAGAAAGACAATTTGGTTGAATTTTATCCCTCTTTTGTTTGTTGTTCTTGTTCCAAATAATTTACCATTTGCAAATGGCATAATTTCCAAATTGTGTCAATTATTTTTTCCTTATTTTCCCCAAATACTTTGTTATTATAAAAATGTAATGCTAATAATGTAAGTGCACACTGTTATTAGGCCTTCTTTCAATGAAATTACCTCAAAAAGATCCAGGAAATAAGGGTCAAAGAAACAGGAAAAAAGTTGCACACCCCAAAATTCCATAGCTTCCCCACTAGCCCTGTAAAGGACACTTGGTTATATATATTAAATTTCTGTATGTGAACTGACCAACCATATGGGCAAGATCCTTGTTCACCAAAAGTCTTAAACTGCCAGGTGCACTTCTGATTTCTGACTCCCCTACCCAGCCTGGAACCCAAGATCAGTTAGTACAAACACACCTTCCCACACATGAGCCATGTTCTTCCCTTGTTCTCCCACAATTACACCCTATCAACTTCCAACCTGATGCGAATTCCAAAATCCATTCCATCTGCTTTTATTTCCAAGCTCCCACATGCTCCTTGCTATGAGAAGCAGTCAACCACGCTGCCTGGGTCCATTAAAAATTAATGACGTTCATTCTTAGTTAAGCCCTCAGTGCTACTGAGCAGCCCTTTCATTTGCCCAGATGGACTCTCTTGAATTCTTCATTCTTCCAAATCTTTTCCATACATCTCAAATTCCTTGACTCATCTTACCCACCCACTCCCTCCCACTCTTAACAAATGTTACCATCTATTTTAATGAGAAGATCTAGGCTTCAATATTCTCCTTTTCATAGCAAATTTTCTCTAGATTCTCACCCACCCTTATCCCAACCTCATCTCAAAGGGAACCAACTTTTCCTCCTAGGATTGTTCTCTTCATCCTATTCCTTCTCTGAATTTTCCTTTTTCAATTGTAAATACCCACCAACACACCTTTCCACCACATGCCTTTTCATCTTCCATCTCTATCTCCTGACTTTCTTCCCTTTAGTATGTGTACATGTTCAAAACCCACCCAACCAAAAGAAGTCCTTCATTTACCTTGTTTCACCCTAAATCACCATGTCTCCTTTCATCTTCCTTGACCACCACACATCTAATATTTCTATGACCAACCCTTATGGCCTCTTTTTCTGTCTTTTTTTCATCCTCCTCCCTAAAGTATAGCCTTTCTCCAAAATTTGGTCCTCCATCCTCTTTTCTCCCTAGCTATCTCCTCATGCCCATCTATCAGCTCACTGATGATGAATTCTTGGTCTGTGAAACTGATCCTCACCAATCTCCAGGGTTACAAATTCTCTTTGCCAGCTGCCTACTGGATATCACTGCTAGAAATAAGTTCCCTAAAATCAACATGACCGAGAATACACTCAACAACAACTCCTATGATTCCATTCAAGCTACAAATCAAATCTTCAATTTCTCCCTTTTCACCATCTCCCATATTAAATACTTTGCTCAGCTGTGTCAAATCAAATCAACAAAATGCCTAATACTCTGCTTGGTCTTAGAAATTGAATTCAAAGACAAATAAGTAAAAATCTATGCCCTCAAGCAGCTGTGGCAGCTAGGTAAAGCTCTATCCTACTACTAAGTCAGCAGTGCTACCTGCCTATCTCAACATCTTTACCCATTCTCTACTTCCTGAACATGTCCCTGCTACTCACTCTTCCTTAGAGCTCTTTTTTCACAATTCTCAGCTCAAACCAGTTCATCCTGTCCAATTGCTTTCTTAAATGTACAGACATCTCTTCTTTAACCACTTTATTCCTTCCTCAGTTTTTTCCATTTCATCCTTCTCTTACTCATTTGATTATTTCTCTTAGTAAAGGGGAAATGAATATGCCCAGCTGAGGAGACTCAGGTCTAAGATGCTTGAAAATGTCCCCAAATCCTCTTTCAAATCTGGGCATTACCTACTTGTTTTTAATGAAGATTGAACTTCCTCAAGCACCGATACTCAATGTGTTTCAAACAAGCTTCTATTCCATTTAATTTTGTTCTTGATTAGTTATATTTGGTTTCCAGTATAATAATAATATATTACATATGATTTATCATTACAACCATCTAAAATTTAATAAGGCTGAATTCCAAAAATTTCTCAAAATTTATTATAGAACTAAATATGATTTATAATTATTTATATGAGAATGTATAATCTAGGTCCCAAATACTCAATTTACAAATGAGCCTTTGGAACACAACTCAATGCAAATTAGAGAATTTTTTCTTTGTTATGCCATGATGCTGGAGTTTTCAAAGAGAAGTGCAGGGCAGCAGGATAAGAATATCTTTTGAGGTGGCAGAAAAAAGTATTAAAAAATCAATATATTTATTATCTTATATTTTTTAATTTTTACTTTTGTATTTCTTTTATATTGTTCATGATATATTTGTGTTGTGCATATAAATAATTTTAAAGGAAATAAACTATTTTGAGAATGAATCATTTATACCTTTTAGTAATTAGAGTATGAGAGAAAACTTTTGGCTAGCACGAATAGAGAGGACACATAGAGTGATATGATTTGAATCTTTTAGTTTGAAATACTAAAAAGGGATATTTTAAAAGCATTTTCCCTACTTCATAGATTGTTTTTTAAAAATCTACCAATATAACATGTTTTCTACAGATAAAATGTCTCTAAAACTATGATTCTCCACTAGAATTAAGGAGAACCTGGATCTTGTTTAAAATGTAGATTTGCAGGGCTTACAGCCAGAATTTTCATTCCAGGGGTCTAGGGTGGAACAAAAAACATCAGTTTCAAAAGATTAGGATAGCTGGGTTCTTCAATCTCAACACTATTGATACTTTGGACCTCATAATTCTTTGTTGCAATGGGCTGTTCTGTCCTATGCATTACAGAAGTTTACAGCTTCCCTGGCCTCTACCCACGAGATGCCAGGGCCACCACCCCACCTGCAGGGGTGACCACCTAATGTCTCCAGACATTGTCAAGTGTTTTCTGAAGGGCAAAATGACAACCCCTACCGTCACTGAGAAACAAGGATAGAGGCTACCCAAGTAAAACACACTTTGAGAAACTCTATCCATAATCAAATGGAGGAAACAATATGATAAAAGTAGAAGAACAGAGATATGAGCAAGCATATGTTATATAAAATGAACTAAATAGGCTTCCCCAAAAGAAAATGTGATTAGCTACTAAAAACTCCTGATGACTTAGCTAAGCTTTTAAGTCAAAGCTCTTCTTATGTAATTTCAACTTGAAGATTCTCTCCCCAGCTTCTATTTTAGATTATTTTTAATTAACTTCACTGGCATTTTGCATCCTGCTATGAGAAGTCCACCTAATAGTCTCACAGGACTCTCCCAAGAGAAAAGATTGCATTAAATCTCACATTATCACATTATAAGTATATTCCAGCATTCAGAGTCCAACAGTCTAAGTCTTGCCAAATACAATGGAGTATGGAGTGGTAGAGGGACAGGAACAGGCTCAAGTGATTCACAACATCCAAAGCCTTTTATCTTCGATGCATCCATCTATACAAAAAGTTGTATTGATTCTCTACATCAACCACATTCATCACAATGACATATAATATCTTTCACAATTTGTATTTCCACCTTGATTTCTTGCTACTGACTATATGTGGTACTACCTTGGGCAAGTCAGTTAAATTCTTTGGAACTTCTTTCCCTAATCTAAAAAGTGAGCAGTTGGACTAACTTATTTCTAAAGATCCCTCCAGCTACAAGTCATAAAGTTATGAATGAAGCACGTAACTAAAAGTCCATTTTGAGCATATGGATTCTAGTAACTGATGTACCAAAGAGCAAATACCTAAATTTTCAATGTTGCTTGATAACATAAGAGATTTTAAGACACTTAATCCAATAAAGAAAAGGACAATAAGAGGAATCACATATACAAGATCTATTTTCTTAAAACAAAAATATGTTTGGTTCAAATTGTCCTTTATGTATCACAATGCTTATCTCCATTTGCTTTCTATGTTCTAAAACAGAGGTCACAAATCAGCTACTCAGAGACCACATCTGGCCTGTAGGTGTGGTTGTTTTGTTTGGCCTGGAAAACAATTATATTTAATTAATGGCCAACTTTTTAAAATGGGGAGATGATACACAGAAATCCAGTTTCCCAGGTTCTCTTGAAATATTGGAAGACATTAGCCCACATGGTAATAATTACCTAAAGCTAAGAAGCATTGCCTGCAGGCCCATGAGCTCTCCAGTTTCCTGCAGTCTCTACTGCTCCCTAGTATGATACCCATCCCAGCTTCCTGTAATAGCCTGGCCTTTTGTAGCCTGTGAGCTTATGACCCTGCTTTAGAACAATTTTTGAAATCCATAAAATGAATTTAAATGCTTTCAAAGCAATAGTAAAGCTTGCAGAATCATGGCAAATGAGTAGAAGTTTTTAATGCTGATAAGTAAAATGGGTTACACTGCTGGTTTCTAATCTACCACCTGAAAGGAAGTAGAAAGGAATTATAGATTTGATGGGGAATGTGAACTAGAGAATCCTTAAAATTACTTCCAACTTTAATGTTCTATGCCTTTTATAGTAATACATGGATAACTCATCACAACAAAGTAATGGACGTATGTTATAAAACAGGTCTTTATGTAAATGCATATATATGTTTAGGTTTCTTTGCAGGGGAAGACTCGACCTTATCCTTCCTCTTCATGAAAAGATACTTTCTATTAACTTTCATGAAATACTCAGTTTTTTTTTTTTCACTGATCTGAATATACAGAATTGTAAAATTAAGTTTCAATTAACTAAGGAGCCACATCCCACCATAATGGATGTCAAACAACAAAGGAGAGAAGAAAAACAATAAAAGAAATTCAGGAAAAGCTAAAGAGTAGAGTGGCCTACAAGCAAGGCTTTTTTACCAATGTCATTTTTTTTGCTACTGCTGAATAAAACAAATCTAACTGTGTGAGGCTGCATCTTGAAGCTTTTTCCCTCCCATCCCCTCCATTTTTTTTCCTTTACATATACTTTATGAAATATACTGTTAGAGATAAATATTTTAGCAAGATTCTGAGGATTTCCTATTTTGAAAAATCAGTTTTATATTACACTTGCAATTAAATGGGTACTTACTTAAGGAATGTTTTGAGTCAAAGTTAAACTAATAAAAAAGCAACGTGTAACAAGGTTGCTGAAGCTAAGCCAATTTTCCGGTAAAATGTAACCCCAGAGTTCCCACGCTAATAATGTTTGTGTTTTGTGCTGCAAACACTCTACTTGAGGCCATTCTTGATTCCCTTCTTAAGGTCAGACCACGTGACAACATACAGTATTGCAATACACAGGTGCATTAAGTGCCACTACAATTTCTTCCTGCTAATTAACAAAAAAAAAAAGACTATTAAAATAAAGATGGACATTGTAGGCATTAACTATTTCCAAATCAAATCATTTTTCTAGTGTTTGAGGCTGATTTTTGACATAAGGATTGTTTAACAATTGTGATTAACTGCTCAAGTGTGAACATAAACAGCACATCATGGAGTCGATATGACTACTGAGGGGATGCCTAACGACAGGAAAATGATTGTGTTGACAACACAATGTGTAGAACATGGGCTGCTTCTGGGAAAACATATGTTTATCATTCTAGTTCTCTGATTTTCTGTAGCTAATCGTTTTTATTTTCTGTTTAGAAAGCATGAGTCACTCTTTAGAAGCAAAAAAGCCCAATTTAACACTCCTGAATGCCAGAACATTTTAATTTAACCATGGATATTTTCTGCTGTTACCTAATGTAAGTTCAGCATTAAGCATTAAGTTCATTTCTTCTTTACCACTTTTTTTTTTTCTGCCTAAAGAAATAATCCCAAGAACCTCATTATTGGTAAAGAGAAAAAAAAAAAGCTATCAGATATGTTTAAAATCAAGAGTATAAAGTAGATTTTTGAGCCCTGGAAAATCATTTATTTTATATCAATGTCAGGACTCTTTAAATCAGAACTGTCAGCAGAGGAAATACATCAGAAAAATAAGGCCCTTGCTCTCTGTCACTAATGAAAACCTAAAGTAGATTGTTACCTTCAACAGAAAAAGAAGGATATTGTCTAACTTGTTTATAAGCTTGCTATGGAAGTTTTTCAGAAATAAAGGTGTTTTTTTTTTTTCTTTTATAGGCTGTGCGTTTGCATTTCTGGAAGAACACAAACTAATTCATTCTCGGAAAGTGTCTTCTAAAGCTTGTTTATTTCAAAACAAAACAGTTCTCGAAAACATATGCATAAAACCTTTCCAAAGAAAATGGTCACGGAAACCTGGATTATCAACCGAGTTACTGAGTAGCCCACAAGAAATAAAAAGGTAAAAGGGAGATGAAGAGCTTGCTCAGCGAGCAGCTGCAATCCTGGATCTGATCGGGCCCCAAGAATTGAAAAGACCTAAGGGAGAAGTGCTTCAGAGCCCACACTTGTGAGCCTCAGGCCCAGAAATGCATATGCTTAAGAAAAAGCAATCCTGTCATCCAGTTTCGGGGCAGCCAAAAAAAGGGGGAGTGAAGGCACCAGCAGATCCCGCCCTCTTATCCGGTTGTTGATCCAGGGCAGGAATCTGGACAACTTGGCTTGAATAACGCTAACCGTGCAAAAGTTCAGAACTATTAGATATGATTTTGTCCTTACCACCTCCCTTTATCAGTAAATGTGTGGACAAAGTTAAAATGCAGCAATGACAAAGAAGTTTGCAACAAGCAAGTGCGCACTCACCCTGGGCCAGGGAGCCCAGCCGGCCGCCGCCCGCCTCGGCCGCGCGCTGCGGCCCCGCAGGCCCGGGAACGAGTGCTTCGTCCGCGTCGGACATGGGCCGCTCCGCAGAGCCCCGCCGCGCCGCCGCCGAGCTCGCAGTCCCACGGGGAGGACGGAGGATGGGCTGTTGGGTGTTGGGTGCAGGGAACTGACTGCTTCTGGCGGAAAAAAAAAAAGTATTTTTAGAGAGGGGCACACCACCCTGGCGGGATATTCCCTCCCTCTCCGCTTCCCTCCCCAAACCCCACCCCGGGGAAGTTTTGATTTGAAACCAGGGAGGAAAACTGTTACACAGCAAGTTGACAGTGGTGGAGTTTGGGGGGGATTGCAAGGGCGGGGGGGTGGGGGAAGGAAGAGAGATCGGAACTGAGAGAAGCGCGGGGGAGGGGACCCAAACCCCTCCTCCTCCAGGCCCAGGGGACCACCACCTACCTCGGCATCCCCCCCACCCCCAACTCACTCAAAACCCCTTCCTCATCCTCCTCTTCCGCCCCGGAAAGTTTGCGAGGCTCCAACAGCGGCTAGCCGCCGCCGTGGCCTGACGGCGCGCCGGCCCCTGCGCGCTCAACTCCCCGCCTCCCTCTGGCTTAGCCCAGACGCCGCAGAGGCGGCAACTTCGGCAGCTCCTCCGACTCCGCGCACTCCGCCCCCTCTTTCCAGCCAGCTCACTCCGGCCAGTTCCCCTCCAAGAAGAACTTTTTTCCCCTCTACCTCTTTTTACCCTTTCCACCACTCCTACACTCCAGAAACACGTCTCCTTCTGTTGCTCCTTTACCTCATATCGGATCAGAGAGTCTGGAACTTGGCGGGCGACCCCTGAGCCTGGGGGCGGCGCGACCCGGGCTTTCCGCGCGCTCTCCGGCTCCCGGCGCTTTCTAGGTCAGGAGGCCAAAGCCGGAGAGGGCTGGCGCCGCCTCCCCGCCCAGGCGCTAAGCGCCGGGACCGAGAGAGCCCTCCCGGGGCCGGGAAAACGGAGGGAGGTGGCTGGTCTCCTGTCCTGAGAGACAACGCATCCCCTCTCTCGCTGGTCGCAGCTCTGTCTCCCGGGCCGACTAAAGCTCTGGAAACCTTTAAGGCAAAACTAAAAAATACTAAATTATCAAACATTCCATGGGAAAGAAAAAGTGCACTTGAAACCTTGACCCTCAGGCGTCTAACCTCTAAAATCTCTGGTTCGGAATTTACTTTTATTCCATTTTTTAGTTATTTGTTTATTTTGGTCAAACAAGATCCCTGATCAGGTAAAACCAGTTGCCTAAACCCACTCGTGGCACTCAAGCAGGGAAGGCGGATACCCTTGACAAAGCCCTGGCCCAGGTCCAGAGCCCAGCCTGTTGCCGGCTGACTGCCTGACTGGACCAACGGCTTCTGCAAGGAGATAAACTTGTGGTCGGAAACAAAGAGCTGATCAACTCCCTGTTTAAGAATGAGACGTCCTGATTGTAGTGTAATCTGATGAACCAAAAACAACAAATGCAAAGTAACTTGCAGTTAGAAAGTACTTTAATAATATATTCAATAACTTTTGTTCTTTATTTCATTGAGTAAAATGCAAGATTCATTTGTAGCAAGCTAGAATGAACCTATTCTTTGAATCTCTAGAACAAGAGAGAGATCATAATAATGTTATCAAAACGGAGAAAATGTAGATTGGATGCACTTTCTCTCCACCTGTATCACGAAGGGCATCCCAGTTATTTCACTTAGACAGAAAGCCAACTGGAGTTGATTCCAATGGATTGAAAGGATCCTTTCTTACCTTTAAAGAGCCAGTGAAGCCAAAGTTGCTTTCATTAAACCTGAGCAGCACATCTTTAGAAGTTTTTTATCACAATCATTCAAACTATATTCCCCAAAAGACAAAAGACATTCTGCCCAATGATCTTTAACTAACAAATGAGGTTTTGTTGTTGTTGTTGTTGTTGTTTTAATTTAGAGATTTCAGAAATGGTGTATATTAAGTGCACTGACTTGAAAACTTGTCTAGGGGCCTGGACTCTTTGGAATCTGCTCGATGGATGCCAGCCAATTCTGAGAGTGACTGTATTACCATTAGAGAACAAACATTTAGAAAACATCTCTGTCTACACTAGCATAATCTGCACTCAAAGGAGTAGGGTAGAAAGCAGTTTCTGAAAGAGTCTGGGTTATCCCATTTTATATATTTCTTTGTCTTGTTTAAGTTTTATCCCCTCACAAAGATATCCATGAATGTCAAGAAGTCATGTTATCTTCTAGAAAGTCATAGTGTTAAGAATTTGTTAACTTAATTTCACACAGACTTAACATTGCTCACATGGTATGTAGTTCAATAAATCTGCCTCAAATTAATTTTAAATGCCTTACTCTTTAATGGGGAAGAAATAAAATTCAAATAAAAGTAGTAGAAACAAATGAGATGCTGCATCATGTAATCACCAAGACAGCCAAACTTTGTGATCTGCTCTGCCACATATTGGCACTGTGACTTTGGGTGTTAGTGAAGCTCTCTATGCCTTGGTTTCCTTATAGAGTGATAATGATAATAGAAATTCTCATAGGGTTCTTACATGGATGAAATAAGGTAATTCTTCTAAAGCACTTGATAGAATAGTGTATATAGGGAAAGGACTCAGAAATGATTAAATATTTTTATTATACAGCAGAAGAAATTTGATGAGTTGACTATAGTATGATGACCATGTCAGAAGGGCCACATCAAGATACCCAGTGTCCATGCCACACACTTTACACATATTATCTTACTGAGTTCTTACATAAGTCCTATAAGGAACTTATCAAGGTTGTACTGCTAGTAAGTAGTTGAGGCAGAATTAGAGTTCAAGTCTCTGACTTCAAGACTATACTGCTTCCTTAGGTAAACTCAGGTTATCCCACTGGAGGCCCATTGGTCATAATGACATAAGTGGTCTTAATTACATAAGCCTGGTGTTATGTGTGGAAGCCTGAGTGTCACCCAAGCTGCTCATTTTCCCCATTATTTGCTGTCTTTGCTCAGGCTATATGATCGATCACTTAGCTTGGCTCCTGATGAACGCCCTAGTGCCCTCATCCTTTCATTCTTTCATTTATCATATACATACATGGATGTTATGGATGTGAATGGGCACTGTTGTGGGTGTTGGAGATGTATCAGTGAAGAAGACAGATGGCCATTGTTCTCATGGAGCTCACAGGGCTAGGAGGAAATAGGGATCCACAAATATTTATAATGGCAATCTCTGAGTGCAATGGCAAGGGGTTCTATTATAATACCTAGCAGAGGTATCAAGTCAGGTCTAGAAATAAGGGGAAAGTTCCTTAAAAAATAAAATAAGAGAGAGAAAGAGAAGCAGCAGCAGCAGCAGCTATGTCTCAGCTGGGACCAAAGGATTTTATGGGACCTTGGTAAGTGAAAAGAGGAGAAAAGACTGTTCCAGGTAGAAGAAGCAGCAGTACAGGTGAAGTCCCAGAAGTTTGAGGAGATCTTAGCATCTTTGAAGAACAGAAAGAAGTTCAGTATAAGAGGATGGCCAAATAACAAAGAGAGGTTGATAAGAAATGAAGAGACAAGTATGAGCCTTATTTTGATGAACCTAGAAAGCCAGAAATCTTAACTTCAAATAGGGGTTACATTATCCAAACTGCTATTTATAATTTAAATAGAATATGTAAAATGATTTGGAGGGTACAGATATTGGAGCTAGAGAGTCAATTAAGAGGAAAGGGATGATTCTGGCATTGGGAATGGAGTAAAATAAAGAGATATAAAAGATGGGAGAGCCAGAGGATTCAAGGTTGACTTCCAGATTTCTGTGCCTAGGTGGAAACCTATAAAGATGAAAACCTTCAGGAGAAGCATGCTTGGGGGAAAGGTCCTGAGTTAACCAGTTAAATGACATGGTGTCTGAGGTACGTGTGAGATGGCTAAGTGGAACCATCCAGCAGGTTGCTGGATATGTGTCTGGAATAGAGGCACATAAAAGGTAATTATTTAGCTAGGAGATTATAAGAGCACCCAAAGTAAGCTTGTAGAATAGGAGCAGAGGGCCCAAGACACAGCTGTGCCCTTAAACTCAATCCAAACAGGTCTTTATTGGCCTCTCTCCCTTTTGGCACACCCTTCCCTGTATCTTAGTACTGTTATCTGCCTGGCTTTGAGAATCACCATTATTTAGGTACTACTGCCAGTGCCCCACCCACTAACCAAGAAGCCCTTGGAGAGCACATGATGGTCTTTATTAAGCCAGATTTTGCCATGTCTCATACTACAATAATCTGGATACGTGGAAACCTTCCACGGGAACCAGCCTTCCAATTAAGTTAAATGCCCTAGCCCTGGATCTGTTCCCTTCCCATCACCCTGCCTTTGAAATCCCAGTGTGCCTTACAACCATTCTTGCCTAGCGCAGTAGATCAGGATAGCAGTATAGCAATAATACATGAATACATTTTGAAAGAGGCATGACATGAAGTAAGCAAATAAAATAAAGAACTAATTGAAAGGTTCATAAAGCATCCTTATGGAGTACATAACTTCACTCATTAAACATTTATTATGCACCAACTATATTCTAGCCCACATATTAGGCTCTGAAGATAAAGAAATGTGATGTCTTAAAAAGCAGCTAAATTAGTTTTCACTTGGGCAGAGGCTTATTAGCCTAACTAAAATCAAAGTTAATATCCTCACATAGACATCTAACCAGAGGTCTACAAGTGTGATGGACAATTGTGTGCATAGCCCAGGATGTGCACAAGACAATTCTCTGGACTGTGGGAAGAAAATACTACAATGAGTATTTATATTTGTTTATATATTATTCTTTTTAATATCCATTTGGGGGTATGTTTTATAAAGTATATAACGTATTCATAAAAAAAGTACATGACATATATTTTATAAATAAACATGCATATACTAGAGATTCCTGCTTAAAAATATTTTACCAAGTTTGCTTTATTAAAAAATGGTTTAAATGATTCAAACCATTTAAGATACATTCAGTCATTCCCTAATTATACCAAGGTAATTTTTCTAGAAAACATATATACCTCAATTATGTGGAAGCATGATGCCAGCAATCCCCAAACCCAAGGAAAATAGAAACTATGAAGTAATCCCAAATTTCTAAATACCTAAAATAATCTCTATAACCTTTACAAAGTTCACACACAAAAGCCATGGACTTTCTCAAACCTTACTCATTCTTTTTTGAACATACAGCTCTAAACAAACTTTATTTTCTATTGTTTTAGCTCACAGTTTATTATAAGAAGAAAATTTAGGAAGCAGAGCCTTTGAGAAGAAGTGATTAGCTAAGGGAGCTATTAGGTCAGACAAAATGACAGCAGTAGAAATGATAACTGACAGACAAGGAAGATCCAGGAAAATAAACACGTCATAACAGTGCCTTTGTGAATTCAGCTCAGGGAAACAGTTCCTTCCTAATGAGGGCTTGAGTCATTAAGGAAAGATTCAGTTTCAGTAGTGCTGTATTCTGTTTTTAAGGGAGGCAGGTAATTATATTTTTGAATTTTAGGATAAATTCCATCCAAAATGTTCAAATAAAAATGTTACTATTTGAAAAGGTAAATTTCACAGAATTATACTTTGTAGCTGCAAGGGATATTAGCAATCATGATTCCAGGCCATTTTTTAAAAAAAATTTATTTCCCTACCTCCTAGTGCTTGGTTGGAAGAAGAGAGGTCAAGGGGACAGGTTTCTGGAATCCCTTTCTAACTTCAAATAGAGCATTTCCTCCTTTGTTTCCCTAATGTATTGGTCCTTCTCTTAAGTTTTTAACCGAGAAAACTGGTTCTTCTGCTTTTTGAAAGTTTGAAAACCACCCATCTTACCCACTATCTCCATTTGACATATGAAGAAATTTAAACACTTTTGAAGTCCATTCATTTGATTCAACAAACATATAATGAGTGCTTTCCACGTGTCAAACCTTATGCTGGGCACTAAGATTTCAAAAATAGATGAAATACAGTTTTAGTCTTCTGGGAACTCATAGTGTTTATGGTGGGGAGCAGAAAAGGAGAGCAGTGTGGGAGGAGGACATTCACATAAATAATTGTAATACTGCAGGAACACAAAGGAAGTAACACCTAACTCTACTCAGGCGTAGGTGGGGAGAGTCAGGGGATGTTTCAGAAAGATGATAACCAAGCTTATGATGAGTAAAATTTGCCCATCAAAGAGTTTAGGGAATTCCAGACAGAAGGGATAATACCTGTAAAGGCACAGAAGTGTGAAAGCCCCAGAGAAGTTAAATGACTTGGCAAAGGTCACTTAGCAGGTTAATTAGAGTCAGCACCAGAAGCCTAAGTTTCTTGACATCCAGGCTTCTTGCTCCAGTTATCTGGATAATGCATGTAAATGAATCCATCATTTCTAAGTGATGGCAAGCAAGGGCAAACCTAATGTTATATTTAGGAGTTCCAGAGCTTTTTCTCTTATAGATGTGTGACCAGAATGCTGGGCACAAAATCTCCTATTGTTGAATTAGCTTGACTTGCCCTTCCCCTCCAAGCTCTCAGTTAGTGTCCCTTTCTGTTGGCTGACTCCTCTGGCCTGGGGCACTGGCCTTCAGTATCTATCCTTGCTGTCACTGTGCATTCCTGCTTGTGTTTTGAATGAAGGTAGTGATATGTTAAGGCATACAGTGGCACATGTCAAATAAGAACAACATGAGTGAAGACAGAAGCGAAAATGGGCATAACTTAAGCAAGAGACAATAAACAGAATTTTTCTTGGGACATAGAGAATGAACCTAGATATACTAGGAGAACAAGTGGTGTGGAACAGTAGTAAATACAAGTAGTTCTTGGAAATGATGACGATCTGCTGACACTTCAACTGGAAATACCCTCACCACGATGAATATGAGAAATATGTGTTTAAAACAAAATGGAAGATGAGGATTCTCTTATCACTGTAACCCCCAAATTCTTTGGACTCTTAGGTAAAAATATAGGAGTTTTTTTTTTTTTAACTTTGACATTTAAACCAAATTTTGTATTAAAAAAAAAAAACTGGCACTAAATTGAAAATGCAGGCTTGTAGCTAATTTATAATGTCCACCCCATCCTGGGACCTTTAATCAACACTGGGGAAAAGACAAAATTTTCATGAATAGCTTCCCACTTCCCATTATCCTACACTCTCCTATTTTAAACGACCCCTGTCCACTAGGCACCGGCAGCCCCATACTCTCTTTTGCTACCCCAGGTAACCTACTTTAGACTCTGCACAAATCTGTGCCAAGCTTTATAAGGAAAGAATTTAATTTCACACATTAAGCAAAAAGATAGGTTCAACTCCTGGTCTTCTAATCGTAGCAGCAATGATTCTGTTCCTGTGTTTATAGTCCCAAAATATTTTATCCAGATCCATAAGGGGACATTATGAAGTTGTTTATTCTCTTATTGTCTGGGTGGCAGGGTGTTAAAGTCAATCCCAATCTGGCAGCCATCTCAGTAAGGACAGGGAACTAAATGTGGTAGATACAGCTTGGGGTACTATGTAGCATTTAGAAGGAACGGATTTCA
Source organism: Cabassous unicinctus (assembly GCA_029593785.1). Lineage (NCBI taxonomy): Eukaryota > Metazoa > Chordata > Mammalia > Cingulata > Chlamyphoridae > Cabassous > Cabassous unicinctus. The sequence goes on from JAQZBX010002656.1 coordinate 18,896, forward strand.
TGCACATATAGCAACAAAATGGATCTTTAAAGCATTGCATTTCGTAAAAAGAGTACGAAACAACATAATTTTAGTGCAGCACCAACTGATGATTAAAAATATATGCATGCGACTTTTCCCTCCTTGCACCCTGAGAGCAAGATGGGTCACCAGCAGCTCTCCTGGAGCTGTCCACAAAAATTCAGCCAAGGTTCCTACTCTTGCCCTGTCTGCTCAAAACGACATGGTCTGATCTGGAAATACAGTCTCAATATGTGCTGCCAGTGTTTCCATCAGTACACGAAGGATATAGGCTTCATCAAGTTGTACTAATTGATTTTCCTTGAATGGACTGTCCAGGACATCTACCAGACTAAAACAATGCCAGTTCTTTGTATATAAAATAAAACTAAAAAAACTAAAAAAATAATACATATATTTATGCACACAAAACAACAAAACACATTTTGTATAAGCACACCCAAGCAAAAGACATACTTGAATATCTTAGAATAGCAACTTATGGATAGAAGGAAAGAGGGAAAGAAGAATGGGTATCAGAATGAACAAATAAATACAGTTCATCATCATTAGCTGCAGATTCTAAATTTGTAAATTTTCTCATTTGCCTAAATTTAGTGTAACCCCAATATCAATAATCATAGAGCTTTTGTGGACACGTCCAGATCCATGAAAAATATGTCTCCCAACGCGCATGTTTCCAGCTGAGGTCAAACAAGGTGAAGCTCTGCCTTCTTGTTTCAGCTCTCATATGGTGAGTACATTTCCTTTTGGCAGTATATTTGATACCATCTGTCCTGGTTTGAGTTTTTTGAAGACCCCAGAAAAATCCTGTTCTTAAAGTGAACCCATTCCTGTGCCTGTAAACTATTGTATGTAGTAGGACTGTTGCAGGATTTCCTCTAGGTTGTTGGCTATGTTACAAAAAAAGAATTTTAAGTACATGCCAGTTTAGTTAGGCCAGTGGTTTATTAAGAAAATGAGAGAAGAGAAATGGGAGAAAATAACAGATTATGGGTTCCAGGTATGCTTGTGGGTTGGTCCAGGCAGAGAGAAGAAAAGGACTAAAAAAGGGGTAAAAAAAAGGGCTGATTTACAGACTACAAGTCCCTTTTACAGATTACAAGTCCCCAGGTCTACTTGCATGCTAATCTGGGCAGGGATAGAAAGGGCAAAACAGGGAAAAAAGGTTAAAAAAAGGCTGTTTTAGTCTCTGTGCTTGCTTTTTAAACCACTAAGTACCTTTCCTCTTGTTAATGTTTGGGGAAGGAGTCCCAGCTGTTTGCTGTTTTGATCCCACCCATCAAGTCTTCTGAAGGTCCCAGTAGCAAGGCCCCTTGAGAATATCTGGGGCTTTTCCTTGATCCCGGATGAAATCCCATTCTGAATGGGGGTTCTCATAGGGTTCTTCCAGCAGCCATCTTGTGGGGTCTCCATGGCCACGTGTTTCATCACCATGTTTTTCTGCCAGATCCCAGATTCACCTTTTTATTCCCTAATCTAGCCTGCTCCAGGGCATTTTGATTAGATTCAATTAAGAGACTTAATTGATTGGAGTACTTAAGTGAGACATGATCCAGGGTGAGTCTCAGCCCTCTTGCTAGAGCCTTTTATAAATGGGAGAAACATGCAAAGACACATAGAGAAAGAGATCTGCCATTTTACCCTGCCATATGAAAGAGGACTTCAGGATCACCTATAGCCATAGAAAGACAGAGAAACCCAAGAGGCTGAGAGAGAGGCCAGAGGCTGGAATCAGCAGAGCAGCCGAAGCTGAAGCAATGAGAGGGGAAAGGCAAAGCATATGCCTGATTGTCCACGTCTGAGCTTGGGGAGAAAGTGAGCCTGGAAGAGAACATAGAGACCGGCCTCCATCTTGCCTTGCCAGGTGGCAGGAGTCCAGAATCTGCCAGCAGCGCACCCTTGGTAAGACAGCATCTCTGATAATGTCTTGATTTAGACATCTTCACAGCCCTAGAACTGTAAGCTCTTACCCTAAAAAATTCCCATTATAAAAGCCAAATCATTTTTTGGAATTTAGCATTGACAAACTTTGGCAAATGAAAACACCATCTTTTCATATTTTTGTGCTTTTTGTGTGTGATTTCTCATTTCTAAGTGCTCTTCCACTCCACCCCAAGGATAGTGCTGAAGTACTGTCTAGTGTTCCTAGGCACAAGAAGGCTGTAATGTGCCTTATGGAGAAAATACATGTGTTAGATCATTTTTTTCAGGTAGGAGTTATAGGGTTTTGTCAGTGAGTCAACAACATATATTAAATACAATGTTTTTAAATAGAAACACACATAAAACAAGGTTATGTATTGATTGGTTGATAAAAATATTGTGATAAAGAGAACAAGTTGGATTATCTGGGTAGATCCCAAATCCAAAGACAAGTGTCCTTAAAAGACACACACAAAGGAAATACAGAAGAGAAGTTGATATGAAGATGAAGTGGCCACAAGCCAAGAAAGCCAGCCAGCATCCATGGGAAGCTAGAAGAGGCATGCAACAGATTCTCCCCTAAAGCCTCCAGAGGAAGGACAGCTTTTCTGGCCGCCACAACTGGCCATTGTTTTAAAACACCAAATTTGTGATAATTTGTACAGCAGCCACAAGAAAGGAATACAACTGTCTACAGGTGAAACCAAGACTGCTTAGGCCCAGTGTGTTACAGTTAATTGTTTAATTTTTGCTGTTCCCTCAGTATCAAAGGGAAAAGCAATCCACTCTGAATCCCTGCAGTGATGCAACCCTTTCATAAAGGCCTTTTTCCAGGCAGACTTATGTCCAACCCAATACCTCCATGGGTATAGCCCATCTCTTAGTATTAATAATAGTGACTATCATGTACAAAGCCTTTTAGAATTTGCACATTCTCTACCATCCGTTCCTTAATTTGATCCTTGGGATCACTCTGTGTGATACATGCCAAATGTATTCTAATCCCCACTCCATAAATGATAGAATTTGAGAGAGGTAAAGTGAAGGACACATAAGTGGGAATTTGAAAAGCTAGGATTCTAACTGAAATCTGCATCTAATTATTCATCAGACAGGCCACCTGTTAGGTCCAAGCACTACAGAACTCATTTGTTCAACTACAGTGTGCCAGCAGCTCTGCTGGACACTGGACTAAAATGGAAGCAAAGCAGATGTGTCCTGGCCCTCAAAAAGTTTAGAGCCTTGTGGCAGACAGACATTAATCAAGTAATCACCCATATAAATATATAAGTTCAAATAATGATTAGTGAAGAAAAATGATGGAGTGCTGTGGGAGCCTGTAAGAAGGGCATAGAATTAGAGAAAAAATTCCTGCTCTAAAGGAACCCATGCTAGAGTAGGGGAAAGGACCAAGTTAGGAGAACGTTAGAATATAATGTGATTTGTATTGTGAGATAGGAATTCTGTCTTGTGGGAACACAGAAGTGGCACTGAACCCAACATGAAGAGAAATTTGAGGAGTGAAATGGGTTTGAAGAAGACACCCGGGTGATCAGGAGTTAACCAGAGGAAGAAGGAGCAGAAGGACAAAGGAAGCAGCAAGTGCAAAGATGCCAGAGAAAGTGGAAGCGGGCATATTCAGACAACTCCGAATGTCATTCCTGATGCATCGCAGCATTGTATTTCTCACAACATGTATGTCTGTATCAAAATAGGACCCCATTTATACATTGCAGGAGCTTTTAGTTCATCTCAGAATTCTATTAGAGGGCTTTCTGTACTAAATGTTTTACTTCCTAACAATGAGACTCTTCATTCAATTTCTCCCAAGTATTCAGAAAAAAAAAATCCATTTGAAGTATTCCCAAGATGCTACTGGCTATACAATGCCGGCAAAAATCCACCTGAGAGCAGCCAGAAGAGAATATGCTCAGAAAGCTCACATGTATTCATACCATAAACTGCACCACTGATATTAGAATCACATAGCCCCACTTCATTGGTCCCATAGTGTTCCTGGGGTGTGACATTGGCTGGAGTCCCTGGATGACATCCGTCTCTTTCTATTATACATTCTTTACCATGTAGGCTCCTGTATTAGTCAGCCAAAGGTGTGCTAATGTGAAATACCAAAAATGGGTTGGTCTTTATAAAGGGTATTTATTTGGGGTAGAAGTCCACAGATACCAGGCCATAAAGCGTTAAGTTTCTTCTCTCACCAAAGTCCATTGCCACGTGTTGGAGCAAGACAGCTGGCGATGTTTGCCAGGGTTCAGGCTTCTTGGGTTCCTCTCTTCCCGGGGCTGCATTTCTCTCCAGGCTTAGCTCTTCTGGTTCCTCCACAAGGTCAGCTGCAGACTGTCAGGCGAATAGCTCACTTCTCTTCTCCTGGGGCCTTCTCTCCAATATCAAAACTGCTTCTCAAAAACTGCTTCAACTCTGTTCTTTGTCTTGCCTTTTATATGCGATCCCCACCCACCAAGGGGTGGGGCTCAACTCCCTACTGACTGGCCCAGTCAACACCCTAATCATAACTTAATCATGCCCAGATTAACAGATCAGTTTACAAGCATGATCCAATTATATTTTTGGAATTCATAATTACATCAAACTGCCCAACTGCAACAGCTCCCAAGAGCACAGAATCTCTCCTGGATCTCTCTGTAATCATGAAGCAAGTATTTGGAAAGCCCACTAATGAATAAAAGTTAATTTCTTAATCAAAAGAGAGGGAGTGGTACTTATGAAGGTATATGATTATTAATTTACATCAAAATAGTAGAAAATATCTAAACTGTATAAAACATTAATTCAAGATAATAATAAAGTCAAAGCTGAAAAAACCCATGACAGGGAAGCCGATGTGGCTCAGCCAGTTGGGCACCCACCTACCACATGGGAAATCCCGGGTTCGAGTCCCAATGCCTCCTAAAGAAGACAAGTTGACAAAGCAACAAGCTAGATACTGCACCCATCACAATGAGCTAGACGTTGCACCCACAGCAACAAGCTAGATGCCACGCCCACCACAATGAGCAGACACCTAAACGAGCAGCTGCCACAAGCCAGCAGATGCCACAGCCTGCAGGGGAGTGGATGTGGCTCAGGATGTTGAGTACTTGCCTACCATGTGGGAGGTCCTGGGTTCAGTTCCCAGTGCCTCCTGGAGAAGATGAGCAAACAGTGAAGCAGACAGATGAGAAAACCATCTGAGGGATGGGGGAGAACAAATAAAAAAATAATAATAAAGTAAATAAATCTTTTTAAAAAACAACAAAATGAAGCCATGCCCTCTAAAATTGCTAGAATGGCTATTGAATATTCCATTTGGTCTGCACTGGGCCCAGAGTGCTCTTCTCTTAGCAACTTGCTGATGGACATGGACTGTGCTCATTCAGCATTACTGACACTACATCTCTTTTAAAACCAGAAGGAAGTGACTTCATAGAATCATCCAGATTGTTTTTCCTAACAAATCAATGCTTGTAGATAGTCTAGGATTTTCTTAGCATCGTTTTTTATTCCAAAACCATTTTGAAAATTGAGTGTAATTCCCAAAGGAAGCATAACCTTAAAATAAGCTAATGAAAGGTTCTTCAGTATCAAAAATTATAAATTCTGATTTTCATTCATCATAAGGAACCCAAAACACTCCCCTCTCTTTGGCTCTGCTGAAGTCATGCTCTCCAGGATTCAATGGTTCTTAAGTCAAGGAGCCACGTTTCTCCCTTCTCCCTTCTCCCTAATCAGGGCAGACAATAAGGTAAGGAACCATGAAAGGGGTTTTGATTAATTAGAGTATCCTAAACTTTAATCCAAGAAAAAGCTGAAATCCTGTAACAAAACAATCAGCAGTTTGAAATGTTTTCCTAGTAGCCTTTGGCCCAAGACAACAGATACATAAGAGTTTGCTATTTCAAATGAGATGAAATGAAGGAAATCCATTTTTTAGGTCTCTGATGAGTTTAACACTATTCTCTGTTTGTTAAAATTCCTCCAAAAAGTGATCAACTTTATACTTATAAGAACCTTGCTCCCAGAATTATGGATGGTAGAGAAGCTTTACTAATTAATATATTAATAAAAATGTTTATCTGTGTATGTGCATATAGCTTCAGTAGAGTTCTGGTGGTATTTTCAAAATATGGAATAAAATATATAGTTTCTTATATTAGAAATAGTTTCAAACTATTTTTTCCCTAGATGTTTTAAGTGCGTAACTATCATATGAACAGTAGCGTAGTTAATAAATTTTTGAAACATCAATATTTTAGAAAATCAATGTTAAAGTTAAGTAGTTGGGGTTTTTTTTTGTTTTGTTTTTGATGGTTTAGAATGAGTTATTTCATTGAAATATCAAGCCAGTAAGTAATCAATTGATCATACAAAATCAAGTGATATCTTGATTATGCAAACTATTATAACACAACATGTACAAATTTATATTTATGAAAATTACTCAGTCAACTAAGAAAACTGAATACAAATAACTTATTTAGGCCATATTTCTGTTAACTTTAGAAATCATGATGTAAGTTTCATACTTTATAACTTTGCAAGATTGTTTTGTGCTCCTTTCAGTCAATATTTATAATGTGCACATACAACTATATGCTATGAAGGGAATTTTCCAATGTTATTAAGTAAAAGAACTCATCCATACTAAAGGCCAGGACATGTAGTTTTCCATAAAGTCATACTTTTACTGAAAATCTCCTATGCCAGAGATATTAGTATCTGCCCTGTGGAATCCCTTCCCCTTGAGTGTTTGCTGAAACTAGTGACTTTTTTCTAATTAATAGAATAAGGCAAAAGTGATTGGATGTCACTTCCATGATTAAGTAACTAATGTCTGTGACTTCTGTCTTGATAGCACCTTCTCTCTTGCTGCCATTCACTATCTCTGCCCAATGGAAGGAACTGAGGACAGCCTGCAGTCAACAATGGTTGAGGAAAAGAATGCTGCCCAAAAAGTCACACAAGCAAGTTTGGAGGCAGATCCTTCTCCTGGCAAGGCTTCAAATGAGACCATAGCCCTGACTGACACCTTGATTGCAGCCTGTGAATGACTCTGAAACATAGAACCCAGCTAAGCTGTGCCCAGATTCATTTCCAACCAAAACTATGAGATAATAAATGTGTGTTGTTTAAAGCCACTGAGTTTGAGGCTAACATGTTATTCAGCAATACTTGACTAGTATAAAAATTTAGCCAGTTTTTCCCTTTCCAAATCCACAGAGAACAGTAGAACACCGCTCAGAACTATTAAAAAAAGAGCTTAAGTCTTGGCAATTGCCTCAGTGTCCAGCACTTAGGCTGATATTTCAGGAACAGATGATTATTATTCTTTTGTTTCTCAAATCTAATAAAACAAGGAGTTGTCTTTCAAAGAGTGAAAGCGTGCCTGCTCTTACAGTTTGCATTTTTCCATTACACCAATAGGTAAATAAGTGAATTACTCTACCCACATAAATCATCAGATTTCCTATTATTTTATAACTGAGATATTATTAACACATGATAAAACACAATGATCATAAATGTTCAGTTTAAATTTTGAGAGCTATATATAACTATATAACTACCACCCCAAACAAGCTATAGAGTATTTCCATTGCTCCAAAAAGTTTCTTCTTACCTTTTTCCTGTCATTATGCATCCCTGGTCCTCCCCCACAATCATCTAATTTCTATGAACATATATAAGTTTTGCCTTTATCTGGATTTCATACAAATAGACTTAAAAGTGTACATCCTTTTATGTCTGGCTTATTCAAGTTAACATGATATTTTTATATTCATCCATGTTAACGTATGTATCAATAATTTCTTCTTTTTTACTGCTGAGTATCATTTCATTATGTGGACATAATGTTATCCATTCACCTGCTAATGGACATTTGGGTCATTTGAAGTTTAGCCAATTATTAATAAATTTCCTCTGAATATATGAGTTCTGTCTTTGTGTAAACATATGTTTATTGCCCCCTCTTGGTTAAATACCTGAGAGTGATATTGCCGTGTAAGTAATTGTATCACTAACTTCATGAGAAATTGCCAAAGTGTTCTTGCTTTGTAACATTTTAAAACTTCTGCAACATTTTACAATTTGACTAGATATGAATGAGAGTTCTAGTTTCTTAACATCATTGGTAACATTTGGTCTTGTCAGTCTTTTTATTTTATTTTATATTATTTCATTTTAGCCATTGTAGTAGGTAAAACAATATCACTTTGTGGTTTTAATTTGCATTTTGCTGATAATTAATGACTTTGTATAACTTTTCATGTGTTTATTGATCATTCATTTATCATATACTTAAATATTTTGCCTATTTTTAAATATTGAGTTGTTTATCTTTTCATTGTCATTTTTATGTATGTACTGGATACAAGTCTTTTGTTAGATATATGTGTTGTGAATATTTTTTCCCAGGCAATGGCTTGTCTATTCATATTCTTAATGGAGTTTTTGATGAGCCAAAATGTTAGATTTTGGTAATGTCCAATTTATCGTTTTTTAGTTTATGGTTTGTGCATATTGTGGCCTGTCCAAGAAATCTTTGTCTACTTGGATATCATGAAGATTGTCTTCAGTGTTTTCTTTGAAAAGCCTTATAGCTCTGAGTTCTACATTTAGGTCTATGCTCTATCTAAAATTATTTGTGTGTGTGTGTGTGTGTGTGTATTAAATGAGAGAGAGCTCTAGATTTATTTTTTTCCATATAGATATCCAGTTGTTCTAGAACAATTTTTTGAAAAGATTTTTCTTTCCAATAACTCACTATTAAAATGGCACCATGTGAAGCTGCCCATTCCACTGAAGTTCTGAAATCTTCCACAATGTAAATAATTTCCATGTCTCTTTACATACATATAAAGAATGATATCTGGTGTCTCTAAAATTTAGTTTCACTCTACTTATATAAACTTTCCCAAATAAAAATATGTAAATTAAAAGTAAAATGATAAACTCCTTAGGAAACAGACACTAGAAATGAAGGATATTTTAAACCTAGAAAAGAAAGCAAATGTTGTACTCCTGGGGAAATGTATAATCTTAAATGCCTTTATTATTAACATGAAAAGAAGGGTGAAAAACAAGAAAATCGTATTCATATTAAGAAACTAGAAAGAGGTCAAAATATATTTTAAACTGTCAAGTTCAGGGACTTAAAGAAATAAGGTTGGAATTAGTGGGCTAATTTTAAAAAAAGATAAAAATGATAATTAAATACAATGCTGGATCTTTGAAAAGATATGTAAAATAATTCAGCTCAATATTGTATTGATTAAGGATAAAATAGAAAAAATATATATACAAGATTAAGAATGAGAAAAGAGTCAGAAATACCTTTATGGGAGATGTTAAAAGAATTACAAGAGACTGGATATGCAATTCCAAGATGACAAATTTATAAACCTAAAGAAAAGGTATGATTCTGTGGCAAAATTAACACAAGAAAGGAAAAATTAATTATACCAGTTTCCATCGAAGAATCTGGAAAGGTAATTAAAGAGCTACCATTGAAAAAGGCACCAGGACTACATGGGTTTATAGCTGACTTTCATCTAACCTTCAAAAAACATAAATTAAATGCCATTTACACTATTCTAGACTAAAGGAAAAGATGTAAAACTCCCTTATTCATTTCATAAAAGCTGAAACAATATTAACTCAAAAACTTAGTAAACTCAACATAAAAATATAATATTATAAATAAATCTTCCTTATGATTATAGATTAAGATTTAAAATAAAGTAGTATCAAAGAGAACCCACCATTCTGAAAAAAAAACAAAAACAAAAAGCAAAACACATGATGAAACAAGATTTATACCAGTAATGAGAAGGTGATAAAATGAGGAAAATCTAACAAATTAAAATAATATATCAAATAGTTTAAAAGGAAATACCACATTATCATCTCAAGTAATGCTAAAAAGGCACTTGAAAAATTCAATAGTCATTACCTATAAAAGCACTAAGTAACAGGAATTGAGGAAACTACTTAAATATAATAGCCTCTCTAATAAAAATCAGGAGCAAATAGTATTCTTAAATGACTAACACTAAATCCGGTTTAATAAAAAGTACCAAATAATGTTATTATCTACTATTTCATATAATCTTAAGAGTCCAGCAAATTTAACACAAATGAAAATTAAATATTCAGGATAAACATGGGGGTGGTTGTAGTGGATAAAACTCTCTTTTTGTTACAGCTTATATACCTAGAACCATAAAACCAATGAACAAAATGAATATCATAATGGTAATGTGGATGGATATACAATATATATTTAATTTTAAAATCAGTAATATTTTTCTAAACTGGCAATAAGAAAATAGAAATGGAAATGAGGTAATAGTGGTAAGGATTATGAAATACTTAGAAATAAATTTAACAAGCAAAACACATAATCTATATCAAGAAAAGTATAAAATCCTATTAAAAGACACAAGAAGATCTGAACAAATGGAAAGATAGGCCATGTTTTTAGAAGAGAAGTCTTAATGTAAAATGGCATTTCTCTCAAATGTAATTTATGCATTTAATATTATTCCTACTGGAATCCCAGTTGTATTTTTTTTGTTGTTGTTTTCCCTTTATTATTAGATCAAATAATCTTAAAATTTATGTGGAAGAATAAATATCAGAGAATAGCTGCATCCATCCCACCCTACCCCCAAATGTATGAAAAAGAATATTGAGGGTAATTTGCTTTGCCAACTATCAGAAATTTCTATATAATCACAGTAATCAATCAATAAGCTATTGACCTAGGAATAAGCAGAGAGATCAGTAGAACAGACCCAGAAATAATATATAAAGAAATATAATGTATGACAAAGATTATATTTCAATTTAATGAGGAAAGGATAATGTATTTAATAAATGATGCTACCATAAATTATCTAACTGGAAAATAATAAAGTTTTAAATTACTTAAAAAACCATATGCAAAATAAAGACAAATGGATTTAAGGATTAAGAGTAAAAAAATAAAACAATATAAATCTTAGCAGGAAACTGGACAATAGTTATATAAGCTACAGGTGGGGCTAAACTTCTTACCAAGACAGAAAAACTAGAGATATATATTTGAGGGTAGGACATATCATGGGTTGAATTGTGCCGTCCAAAAAGACATTAAAGTCCTAACCTTCAGAACATGGCTTTATTTGGCAATAGGGTCATTGCAGATGGAATTAAATTAATGTGAGGTCATAGTGTAGTAGGGTGGGCTAATCCAGTAAAACTGATGTTCTTACAAGAAGAGAAGGGAGAAATGAAGCGTTGCAGCTGCAAGCTAAGGAATGCTACACTTGATCTTAGCCAAAAGGCCGAGAGGCAATGGGCTAAGCAATGCTAAGGATTGCTGGCAAACAGCAGACACTAGAAGAGGCAAGAAAAATTTCTCCCCTACAGGTTTCAGAAGGAGCATGGCCTTACCGACACTGATTTCAGACTTCTGGCCCGAGAAGTTGTTTTACGCCACCCAGTTTGTGATATTTTGTTATGGCAGTCTAGGAAACTAAGACAGTTGCAAGGGATGCTACACGTAACACTCCTGTGGTTATATGAGAAAAGAATGCTTTTTTAAAAATCTGGCAACATTTTTTTAAATGAAAAATTGCATAAACGTTCTAACCAGGGCAACCCTTAGGAATCTCTCCCACAGAAATATAATTCCTTATAGGTGAGGATACATGTACAATGTTTATGGCAATGCTGGGCTTAGGGAATAAAACTGGAAATAACATGAATGTGTATGTATCATTAAAGGTGTACTTTAATATATTTTATAGATATGGATGTAAATGTCATTGTAGATTTAGATATAGTCACAAAGATAAATTTAAATGGACTATATGTACATAAAAATACAGAAACCTGAACTTTAGGTTGATAGCATAGGTTACTCTGGGGAGTAGGACAGAGAGTAATTTTGTGAGGAAGGGGAGGAGAGAAAAGGAAAAGACAAAACGCATGCATGTGCACACACATGCACCCTGTAAGAATGTACAAGTTGTACCTATACATATCTCACTTATACATACATTAATTTATATTTGTGTGTTGTATAAATGTTAAATAAATATGAAAACAATAACTAGTTATTTCTAAAATAATAATGATCTTTAACATTTATTGGGCTTTTACTTTGTCAGATAACGTGCTTAGCACTTTATCAGCATCAGCTCACAGAATTGATTCTGACAGACTGCTTATGTAAATTTTATTCTTGAGCTTATTTCTCAGCACTCTTTCTCACTTTGGCTATTGAAATTTAATAGAATATTATTTTATTTATTGTTCATTTAGTCACCTCATACTGGATGGATGACATTGGTTCCATGCTTAGTACACCAATAAACAGCATTTGTTTGTATTTTATCTTCACCTGCATTAACCTGGTTGATTTTGACCTTCAAATACATTATTTTCCTTGCAGACACTCATTCGGCATAGCTAGAGCTGATTGTCTTCGCTAGTGAGAAATGGATAAGAAATATATACATATATACGGAGGGCCACTAGAGTATCACTGAGCAATTAGAATACTTTGGTAGTGAAATCTATATCAAACCAAGATATAGAGCTGTATATCTCTGCCCAAAGAGTGTGCCGGGGTGGAAAAATCACAGGACTAGTACTTGGGATCTGCATATTCTTATTCTGATTTTGCTTCGACTATGCTGTTATGTCTTTGGCAAGTCACATAACTTTACCATGCCAGAAAATAATGTGGTTTCAGTAGATGACCATTAAGATGTCTAGCTTTAAGATTTGTTAATTTTATAACTTCTTATGACTATTCAGAAATGGAAATCTATGTTCCTTTCTAATCTAAACCTCTAATGTTTAACATACATTATATGTGCATTTGTGTGTTTTAGTGTATATTACTTCTCTATTGCTACATAACAACCCCCAAAATAACCTTTATTATCTCAAAGTTTCTGTGAGTCTAATCCAGGCACCGGTTAGCTGGGCCCATTGGTTCTGGGTCTCTCCAAAGGGAAATGTTCGCTTCCTATCTCACTTATGATCCTGTTGACAGGAATCCACAAGAATTCCTTGTGGATTCTTGATGTAGCTAGAAGCCTTACTCCAGTTTTTCAATCAATTGCTGAGAGAGGGATGTTAAGATTCTCTGTTATGAGAGACAATCCTCCTTGGGCATCTTGTACGCCTACACATCTTGCTGCAAAGCTCTGGTCACTCTTTTACCTGGGCCATTTCTCAAGGTTGCTAATGCAACAGGGACCCTTGAGAATAAGGTACCATCTCTCCCACCCCCAGTAAAGCAAAGTTGCTTGTTTATTGCTTGTTATAAAAGCAGTGGAGTCACCAATCTCAATATTCCTCAGCTGCAATGTACACCCATCCAGGTGTATCTTGTTGCCCCTGTGGGACTTGGCAACACGGAGAACTGATGTAAGTATGTTGAGGCTTATGCTGCTCATTGTGAAAAATAAAGTCCTTTTCCTCTGTCTCAAGAGTCTTGTATTTTCAGCCAACATCCATGAAACAGTAACTCACTAATTTTTCATCTTGAAATTAGGGTAAAATCAAATCCCAGATCTAATATTCACCTATGATTATGGAGTTGTCTATTTCTCCTCTTAATCCTTTCAATTCTCAGTGAAGTAAGAAGCCATATTGGATAAGACCATGTGGCAAGGAAGTCCAAGTGACCTCTGAGAACTGTTGGCAGCCTCTAGGATCTGACAGTGGCCTTCAGTCAACAACAAGCATAAAATCTGGCACCTTTATTCACAGAAGGAAATTAATTCTGCCAACAAACTGAATGATCTTAGAAGGAGAATACTTCCCAATTGACCCTCCAGAAGAGAACTCAGTCCAGATGACCCCTTGATTCTAGTATTGTGACACTGATTTGGGGATCCAGCTAAGTTGTACCTAGACTTCTGTTCCATGGCAATTGAAAAATTATAAATGCTTATTGTTTTAAGCTGCTAAATTTGTGATAATTTGTTATGCAGTAATAAAATACTTATTCAGCTTCTACTGATTGTCTATTTCTTGAGAATGCATCAGATTTCCCTAGTTCTTTGTATATCAAGTAATTTTGGATTGCATCCCGGATATTTTGAATGTTATGCTATGTAGGCTGTGGATTCCATTATCTTTCTTTGAAGAGTGTTGATATTTCTGGTTTGGCAGATAATTAATTTGATTTTATTCTCAAACTGCAAGCTCTGCTTCACCTGTGGCATTGCACATTTCAGTTCAGTTTTTTTTTGTCCTTATGCATAATTCAGACACTTGGGCAGAATTTACACCAGAACCTGGGGTTCATCCTCTCTGGTTCCTTCATTTTCAGGGTTTAGATTTTCCTATGACTGTCTTCTGATTCCTTTGTCCAGAAAGATCATGAGTTTTCTATTAGAGATCCACTACACACCCTTATTCCAAAGCCTGTAAACACTAGCAACTGATACCATGCCAGTTTCTTCATGCAAGTTTTGACTCCCTTCCAAAATCTATGCACCTTTGTCCATAGCCTTTAACATGGCCGTTGACATTTAAAAAATTTTTTTTTCAAAATTTATAGTTATAATCTATGAGAGAATCAGTTTCTTAGTGGCTTACTCCTCCATTACAGAAACAGCACTCACCAAGTCTATACTTTGAGCTATAGATCACAGGTGCAACTATCTTCTAAGCATTTCATTTTATTAAAATGTGAACTATATTATCCAATCTAAATCATTCTCTATGTTTATGGACTGACTAATGTTCTGTAGCAAAATACTACTTATCACATTATTGTGCTGTATCAATGGACTCATAAAGGCTTGCTAAGATTGTGGTATACATTTAATATGTATTCAGTCTTATACCATAATACATCTTTTTTTGTTGCTTCAGTATTTTCAGTAAATGAGTATTAGCAAAACCATGTATTCTTCCTTTTGGATCCTTAATATACATTGAACCAGTAACATGTGTCTATTATTCTTCATACATATTCAGAGCGTATCTTATAACAGTTCCTTAGGAACCATTATCCATGTATGCCATGAATGCATATTAACAATAGAATATATTTGCATATTATGAGTTCATCATATTGAACTCATAGTAAAATCTTTATAAAAATATAGTATAATACTCAAAAGCTATGTACTTAAACATCTTACTTACTATTCTGTCATTTATTAAATGTTATTTTGAAATTGTGTACCTGAAATTAGCAGAAAACCCTGGTCTCTAGAGGGCTATATTATCAAATCAAAAAGACTTTTCTTTTTTTTTTTTTTACATGTTTATTTCTGCTGGTATCCTCAACAAACTACAGTATATGTATGTAGGTAAAAGAATGAGCATATTTAGTTGCAATGAACATATTCTCATTATGAGCTTATTACAGAGCTCTTATTTTTAAAGACCTTGTAATAGATTTGAAAATTTGGATAAGCTTCTGAAAGTCTCCCAAATTCTACAAGATAGAAATAAAATAAAATTTATAGTCATTTAATAAATCATGTGGTATCAGAGACAGCTGGTTGTTGATAAACTAAAATAATTCAGAAATGACCTAAACTTATAATGTGAACCCAACAAAAGCTTTAGTATCCTGAGGAATCTTTGAAGATCAGCTGGTCTTTGAGTAAATTAAAGCAAGAGCTGTGAAGTTTGGGGTAATTTTAAACACCTTAGCCAGTGTTATAAGACCACAGGCTAAAGTCTGAATGATTTTATGTAACTGAGAAATGTAAGAGCTCTCTAGGAAAGAGAGAATTTTATGTCAATTATTGCCATGAAATCAAATTTCACAAAAGACCAAAAGAAACAGATAAACCTCTACATTCATAATCTAGATAACGCTATGTAATCCAATAATCACTATGTTTAGTAATATTCACTTATACAGTGAATGCAAAATGTCAAGTAGCATATGTTTAATTCTGTAAGCAAATATAATACTACATCAACTGCAAAATAAAACTGTCATGTCATTCAAAGAGAAAGCATTATCTTAAATGCAAAGCCTTTACATTTATAGGGAAGTTACTTTTTCTTCAACATAATGAACAGGTTAGTAGCAAAATGATCAAAATTAAGTTGAGTATCTGTGGGAATGAGTAATTGAGAATAGAAACAGTTGGAGAAAGAAATCAGAAATGTTTTCATAAAGCATTTATATTTTACAGAAAAGAGTGTCTGGTATTATGAATACATGGAGACATACTTTCTTTTTATTTTAAATACAATTTATTCTGTTTTCGATAAGCTATTAGATTCCACTGGGCTGGATTTAGATCTCTTGTTTCAAGTAAAATTCTCCCCCAAACGATATGCAAAACAGACAAATATAATGAGTAGTTTGCTTTAATGTTTAAAAATTATTTTGCAGAAACTTCTTCAGTTTTTGGCCTAATCCTTGATGTACTTCCACAGAGCTGGAGGATTCAGAGAAGCAGTTTGAAAAGCAGTGAATCAACCAGCCACCATGTCTATCTAACACCTCAGGGAATTTCATTCATCTTTCATTGTGTCTGGTAGATAGCAAGCACTCTGAATATTTTTCAGACTAGATGGGAATCAAGAATTTGTGGTTCTGTTCAGTTCTACCTTTTCCCATTGTGTCTTAAGAACTTGTGCCATCATTATCTCATTTGCAAAACTACCTGACCAGAATGTGCTAACTCTCAAGCTCTTTCCAGCAGTAAAATTCACAAGTAGAACAACCTCAAATGTTTAGGAAAACTCCTTAACTGATGTCAAAACAGATAACAAATATTTCCTTCAGTTCATTGTGATCCTTCTATATATTTTAGGCATCTAAGCAGCACCAGCCCATCAAGTAATTATTCTCAGTTATTCATGCCTTAGCTAAATTCTTTGGATTTCCATATACTGTATGGCCACTTCTGAATTTTTATCATTTCACTTGTCATCTTCGTATTTAAAGGTATCATTTAATTTCACCTTTCCTTTAAATAGAAAGAGAAAGACAAAGTAAAGGATGAAAGTGGAAATGACAGTTGGAGCAAATATGTCAATTCCTACAAAAATAGCTAGGTTTCCACTCTTTAAAGAGAATGATAACATTCTAAAAAAACTACATGTAGACAAATGGTCTTTGAAATGGGAAGCCCACTAGGCAAATAAAGATTTAGACAGGTTTGGTGTTATGTGACATGAAATATAGTTCCTTGAGAGTAGGAGCCATGTTTTCTTGTATTTCTTTCAATCATTTTCTCGAATTTCCTAGAACTTATTTCACTGTTGGGCAAATGGCAGGTGCTCAGGTAGTACAAATTGATCAAAAACAATAAAAAGAAAAAATAGAGAAAAAAGTAATCTTTTGCAGGATACACACTAAATGTGTGTCTATCATATAATACTTAATTTACCAAGCATTAGTTCATTTATTTCAAGTCAATTTATTAAATACATAAAAATACCTGCTATATTGCAGGGATTGAGCTAAGTGCCGTGACCAATTCCAAAACAAATGAGATTTGATCCAGTCTTAAATCATTTAACAGTATGCCAAGGTACTATGCAATAGAAGCCATAAAGAGAGAGAAACAATGCAACATAAAATGGTATCTATATACACAGATAATATTGAGGTACCCCAAAACAAATAGAATGGAGCAGCTGTGATGCTTTAAGAAGAAGCTCTATTTTACTCACCCAGTAACTCAGATGTAGCTTTATTGTCATTGGCTCTTGGGTCGATCGTTGACTCTATAGGATGTGATTTATCACTTTGCTATTGGTTTCATTCCTGATAAAAAGAGAGCATACTGCTCAAGAAGGAATCTGCTTATGTCTAGAATTACCAAAAAAGCAACAAAAGGTAATCTTATTGTTCTAAACTTGTCAAGACCTTAGATATGTTGTCATACTTTAAAAGAAAGCATTCAATATAATAGACTTCTTAGCCTGTGTGTGTATTGTCTAAATTATTAGCTCTGTGCAATTCTTATTAATTATTACTCAAGTTTCCACTTCTCTTTGGTCATGTGAATATTATATATACTTGCATCTTTATATGCAAACCTTTTTTCCCCTCTTTCTCCACCTTCTTCTTCTTCAGTTGTTTGTAGAAAAGATATTTGAGCAGCTACCATGAAAGGACTAATATCAGGTGTGGATACTGCTCCTGAGGACTCAAAATTTAATGACAGTGACTGCATTTGTGCACCCAACACAAAATGTGGTAAAAGTTATAATAAATGAATAACGAAAGGAAATAATTACCAGAGCAACAATACTTCTGTCTGAGAAGGAGTAGAAGGTAGCCTAAGTCAAGGTAGACATCATGCTTTCTCAAGTGAGAGAGGCACTCCGGACACAGAGCTTAGAACTTCCGAGGTTTAACATCTGAAAATAAATGATAAATGAATTCACACAGTTCAAGAAACCCTACAATTCTCTGTCCCCTATTTTCATTTATTCTCCCTCACAGAACAGCCCAGAAAGAATAGTGAGGAACAGAGGAAATCAGAGGAAAGCAATCCTGTGATCCTCTAATATTAAGTCAGCCCTGAGAAAATATGCCTGTAAATCTGGAAAAAGATGGCGATATTATAAAAATTGGCAAAGTGACAATTCTTATTACTAGACACAAGCTACATCTCACAGTAAGAAGCAATGTCAGGAGGGATGACCTTGTACAAAGCTCCTCAGTTGTTGGTTCCTCACTAAAAGAAACATAATACAAAGGAGCATAAAGATTTGACCCACCTAAGTGCATATGAATCACTACATTTCTCAATCATCTTAATTAATTTTATTTTATTATTTTTCATTTTATTATATTTTTAGTAGGTACCAGGGATTGAATGCAGAACCTCGTACATGCAAAGCCACACCCGCTCCCCAATCATCTTGGTTTTAAACTGTGACTCATACAGTTCCTTAGTTGTCTTCCTTCAAGTGCTTTATGAATCAACACACCTTCCTTTTCATTCCCCCACCCACTACCACCACATTCCAAGCACTCATATCCAAAACTTTATTGTTGCCGTAACTTCTCCACTATTTTCCTGGCTGTGTTTTGCTCTTTTTCATTCCATTAAAGGCATCAAACATGGATTACTCTCCTTAAAGCCTTGACTTATTTGTTTTTTTTTCTAAAATTTTCTGAGGTTTAATTACCTCAAGATAAAGTTCAACATCCTCAACCTGTCATTTAAGTCTCTGACCTCACTCTCCTTACCCACCTTATCTTGCTTCTCTCTATCCCAGGAGGGTCCTCACTGTTCCTCTTGGCACTACATGCTCACTCCTGAGAGATGCCCATGGTCGTGCCCTAGCTCTCCATGACAGGCTCTTTTCCTTCTCTCCATTCTTTGAAATTCCTTCTGTCCCACAATTTTCACGGCCATTGGGTTCATGTAGAACTTTCCATTTTCTGAATCATATATTTCTGGACAAGATATTGTTTGTGAGTACTGAGGTTTAGAGGAGACCATCAAATGGAATGCTTTCCTGAAAATTTGTGACTGGAAATAGGTATCAGATGGTGGTCAGAATTTGGACAAAGAGAGAATGGGTGAACTCCTCTTCAACTTACATAAAGAGGCATCATAGGAAGATTTTAGAGCTTGAGGTATCGCAATTCAGACTACATGAGTTCAAATTCTGCCTCTGCCACTTACTCAATATGACCACTGACCAGTTACTTGATACAGCTCTTGAACAATTTTCTTCCCATAGAGTAATTGCAAATATTACTTTGTCAGCACTTAGTAAATGTAAGCTAGGTTCAATACTATTAGTAATATAGAAAAACATATTATCAGGATAACTGATATTAGACACTATTGTATTACTGGCCAATAGAAGGATAAAAGACAGAAAAGTGAGAATATATGACTGAGGAATACAGGTCTTCAGAGATGAAGAGAGAGGGGCAAGGCAGGGGAGTAAATAGCCAGTGACCACAGTGATCAAGAGAGTCTCATATGGAATTCCTTTCAATTAGGCTCTCATTCTTGAAAACTTCATTTACTCTCCCCAAAGAATCAGCACTTTGAGCATAACACAGTAACAAGCACACTGTAGAGGCAATAAATATACTGATAACAATGGCTATTTGCTAAGAACTGAGCAAAGAAATTTTCCTACATAAATTACTATTATCTTCCCCCAAATCCTAATATTTATGTATCATTTCCCCCATTTTGAAGATAGGGAAACCAGGGAACTGAGAAATTAAGGTATTTCAGTCTCTAGCAGAAGTCCTTCTCCTGAGTCTTCGATCTAATATTCAACTTCTGGTTGGATATTATTCAAACTTAAAAATGGAAATGTCCAGCACTGAATGTTTCAACTTCCTTCCCATTTGTTCTTCTGTCTACTTTCCCCTACCAAAAATAAACTTTCTTTTCTCTGTACTTACATAATACTTGCTTCTTCTCTTTCATACTTGCCACTTTATGCCTCTGGCTGCCATATAAATGTGACCCAGGGAAAGCAATATAAAGTTGGCCACCGTAAGTAAAATTAGTTTTTTCCACTTCTGCTGTCCATTTTTAGCAGACATGGGGTTCAGCAGCACCTGTAGCAGAACACAACTAGGCTGTTCTTCAGAATTCTAGGTTTTGCTGTAACAGATTAAAAAGGGTTTTCTGTTTGCTTCTAGAATACGTTGTGTATTGGGTATAAGGAAAATAATTGAAAATGTGACCAATGTGGACAGTGGAAAGGACTCAAGTCATTGGATTGAGTGGAGTGCTGGACAGGGGAAAACTGAAAGGGCAGTTTTGTAATGTAGGATATATCTTAAAGGTTTCTCTTTCAAAGAATAACTTTTGCCAGGAATTTCTGGTGCCTATATGCATTTCATGTTTCTAATATGTGGAAGACAGTGCTTTCTATTAATTACATTTCTTAGCTAACTTTGTTGGTAAGAATGATAATTCCATATTTAAGTCTCAGGAAGTTGAGAAAGAGTAAAATATGTCTCATAACAATTTTCTTTTAAGATTTAAGAACTCAGTGAAAAATTAACCAGATCATGGCTATTGCATGTCTGTATTTCTTCTACAGTGTATAAGATCCCTGGGGACAAGTAAACTTAAACACATACCCTTGCCCTAGTATGACTAGTAGAACGTGATTGTACTAAATAAATATAAAGAGATGAACTAAAATGCTTCTGCATAGACAAACTTGTTAAACTGTGTGTTAAGATGAGCTATTTGAGGAAGAGAATGTAAATTACAAAAAAAAAAAAAAGAATGTTAGGAAATGTCTAGATAAGAGGCAGGGAGTAAGAAGAGGATGAGAATCCACTGCAAGATTTGGGAAAGAGGAACCAGAGATGTCAAAGGGGAATCAGGAGCAAAGAGATACTTCCTTAGACCTTTTCTTTCTTTCTTCCCCTGCATTCTTTGGTGATTAACACTCTACCTCCAGCTCCTCATGGTTCTGGTGGGGCTTCCTATTACTGTACACTGTCCCATGGTCACAAGGATGGCCTTGGGACTTGGCCTGAGCAATCATAGTGGCCAAAGCTGATCCCAGTCAGGATCCTTCTAGAGATTTATAAAAAGTTACCAAAATGAAAAGTCCAGGACCTGATGGCTTCACGGATGAATTCTACCAATCATTCTAATACCAATATTGCTCAAATTCTTCCAAAAAAATTGAACAGGAAGGAATGTTACCAAACTCATTGTATGAGGCTAACATAACCCTAATACCAAACCCAAATAAAGATATTATGATAAAAGAATATTACAGATCAATTTCTTTAATGAATGTAGATGCAAAAATCCTCAACAAAATACTTGCTAAGCGAATTCAAAAACATAAAAAAATTATATGTCAGGATCAAGTGGGCTTTATATCAGGTATGCAAGGGTGGTTCAGCATAAGAAAATCCATCAGTGTAATACACCACATTAATAAATTGAAGAAGAAAAATCACATGATCACTTCAATTGATACAGAAAAGGCATTTAACAAAATACAACATCCTTTCTTGATAAAAACAATTCAAAATATAGGAATAGAAGGAACTTTCTCAATATGAATAAGTGCATATATGAGAAACCTACAGCTAACATTGTATTTAATGTACAATGTGAATGACTGAAAGCTTTCCCACTGAGATTGGGAACAAGATAAGGATGCCCACTGTCACCAGTTATTTAATATTGCGTTAGAAGTTCTAGCTAGAGCAATTAGGCAAGAAAAATAAATAAAAGGCACCCAAATAGGAAAGGAAGAAATAATTTTTTTGTTATTTTCTGATGATATTATCCTATACTTAGAAAATCCTGAAAAATCCACAACAAAACTATTAGAACTTATAAACAATTTCAGCAATGTGGCAGGATACAAGAGTAATATACAAAAATCAATAGCATTTCTATACAATACAAGTAAGCAATCTGTGGAGAAAGTAAGAGAAAAATTCCATCTACAGTAGCTACTAAAAGAATCAAATATTTAGGAATAAATTTAGCCAAGGACATAAAGGACCTGTATTCAGAAATCTACAAAACATTGCTAAAAGAAACCAATGATGATCTAAATAAATGGAAGGATAATCCATGGGTTGGAAGACTAAATATCATGAAGATGTCAATTCTACCCAAACTGATCACCAGATTTAATTCAATCCCAATACAAATTCCATTATCATTCTTCAGGAATTGGAAAAGTCAATTATCATATTTATCTGGAAGGGTAAGGGCTCCTGAATAGCCTAAAATGTCTTTAAAAAGGGCTTTCATTTCTAGACTTTAAAACATGTTATTTAGCTACATTGATAAAAAACAGTATGGTACAGGCAAAAAGACAGATTGACCAATGGAATCAAATAGCGAGTTCAGAAATAGACCCTCACATCAATGGTCAAGTGATCTGTGACAAGGCTGACAAACCCACTCAGCTGGATCAGAATAGCCTATTCAACAAATGGTGCTGGGAAAACTGGATATCAATATCTAAAAGAAAGAAGGAGGACCCTTATCTCACACCTTATACAAAAATTAGTTCAAAATGGATCAAGGACTTAAATATAAAAACCAGAACCATTAAAGTCTTAGAAGAAAATGTAGGAAATGTCTTTAAGTCCTGTGTTGATGGTGGTTTCTTGGACCTTATACCCAAAGCACAAACAACAAAAGAAAAAGTAGATAAATGGGACTTTTGCTCTTCAAAAGATTTTGTCAAGAAAGTAAAAAGGCAGCCTAGTCAATGGGAAAAAAAATCTTCAGAAACAATACACCCAATAAGGGATTGATCTCCATATTCTGTAAAGAGATTACACAACTTAATCACAAAATGACAAGCAACCCCATTTAAAAATGGGCAAAAGAATTGAACAAACATTTTTCCAAAGTGGAAATACAAATGACCAAAAGACACATGAAAAGATGTTCAACATCACTAGCTATTTGGGAAATGCAGATCAAAACTACAATGAGATATCATCTTACACCGTACAGAATTGCCGTTATTAAAAGAACAGAAAACTTCAAGTGCTAGAGAGGATGTGGAGAAATAAGAACACTCCTTCACTGTTTATGAGACTGTAAAATGGTGCAACCGCTGTGGAATACGATCTGGTGGTTTCTTAGGAAACTAAGTATGGAATTACCATATGATCCAGCAATCATGCTACTAGGAATATATTCAGAAGAACTGAAAGCAAGGACGCAAACGGATATTTGCACACCAATGTTCATAGCGGCCTTTATCACAATTTCTAAAAGACGGAAACAACCTAAGGGTCTGTCATCCAAAGAATGGATAAACAAGATGTGTACATGCTTATGATGGAATATTACTCAGGTGTAGGAAGAAATCAATTGGAGAAGCATATGACAACATAAAGAAACCTTGGGGATATTATATTGAGTGAAATAAGCCAGACGCAAAGGGATGAATATTATATGGTCTCACTGATATGAACTGAATACAATGAGTAGACATGGAGTTGGACTATGAAGTGTAGGTTGGTTGGAGATGGAATGTGGGATGAGTTGGTGGAGAAGATGCTGGATGTATGTAGAATGTTTAATATTGTCAAATGTAAATATGTGTTAATGGTTGGGCTTGATGGTAGCACATTATAATGAATGTAACAAACATTGTTGATTTATGGATGTGATTGTGGCTGACACAAGTAGTCTAGGAAGATTAATGTTAGTTGGAGGATAGCTGGAGGATAATATTGGGGAATGTACAACAATGATTTGGAAGTAGATGACAACTGTGGTTAATAATATCAATATAGTAATGTTCTTCTACTACAAGGTGTTAAGAATGTGGTGATACATGGGGAAAATATAACTAATTAAATTTATGGACTATCATTAAAAACAACATTGTAATGTTTTTGTAGCAAAAGTAAAGTTGGTACTACATTAATTTTAAAGATAAAAAAAGAATATAGGGTTTGGTTTTGTGAGGTATGAAACGATCAAGCGTTTTTTACTCTTCTTCATTTTTTTAAATTAATGAGAACTTGACTATGGCATTTAACTAATCTGTGTTCATCTGTGTATCTTTCTGAATATTAGAGGAACAACTGAGTTAGCAGTTGGAATTATGTGAGATAAAAGTGCCTGAATAAGAACATATTAGGAGTAATGTTTCTAAAACTTGTTGAGCTGCCTTTTTCTGTTCTTTTATTTTTGTGAATTTGAAATAAATATTTAATTTTAAAAAAAAAAAGAATATGACCCAAGCTGCAAGTAGCGATATTTTCTAACAAATGGGGACATCTGTTTGTATTAGAAGAGAAATAACCCGATACATAGAAAGAAGCTGTCAGGAGAGAAGGTGAGATGACAAGAGTTCTACTAGTTTATGGATTCAGTTCTACCTGAGCATAGGAACATCTGTTCTTCTCAGATCCATGAGCCAATAATTCTCTTTTTGCTTATGTGAGTTTGAGTTGGGTTTTGTCCCTTGTGACCAAAAAGTCTTAGCTTTAGGAAACAATAGGGGTCATATATGTTAAAGTAAAATCAATAAAATTGAAGACAGTGAAAAGATCATTGTGTTTAGCTTTTAATCTTTACCAACATTCTCTCAAAATGTAATCTCACACTACTGACGATAAAAGTCGTTTTTGAAGCTATTTAATAAACAACATTTAGGACTAGAGAAACTCTTTGAATTTTTTTCTTGATCCTTTTACCACCTCCTCTAAAAGAAACATACACCAGAATCTCTAGTTTTTGTCCACAAATAAACTCCAACTATTGCAATCCATCTAATTTAAAGTAAAAAAAAGGAAAATATGAATATGAGCTATATAAAAAATTTAACTTTTGCCCAACCTAATTGCTGAGTTTAGTGACTAGGAAAGAAGTTCTGAAAGTTATATACTCTTCTTTCAGAATTAAGGTAGTTAAAAGAAAGTCTACATATGGGAAACATACATTCTTGGAATTCAAAGTATAACTGAAAATTGCCCTTTCTAAAGACCAAATAAAGTGAATTAAATACTTAGATTTGAATGACTGCTGTTGATATTTGTTAAAATTTGAAAAGTACCCTAAAGATAACAGATAATTCATATAGCTTCAATAATATGAAAAATAGAAATCTTATGTATTGGTGGAAACTAAAGTCTATTACAGAAAGCCTGAAAATGATTTTTCTCTATCGGGGTTGTCATGTGGAAGGTAGACCCACGTAACCCAGACTCTACCACCTGGAGTTTCATCACCTGGAATTCTGTTGCTCCAGGTGGTGGAATTAATCGTTGCTTTTCTCTCTAGGGCAAAGCAGGATTCCCTTTCTCACTCTTAGGACATTTTTGCCAAAGAAACTTATTATGGCTCAAAAAGTAGGCTAATGTGAAAATTTAATAATTTGTTCACCCTAAAATACTTTGTAGCCTGAATCAAAATCTAGATTAGTGAGCATGTTATGCTTGCATTTTGTAAATGAGAGTTAACCACGGCCTTCCCTTGTGTTTCTATGACAGGTGACCTTCCTGAGCCAGCCTCTCAGAATATTACCAATTTTGGTGTATTCTTATTTTCTGACTGGTAGCAAGCCACTTTGTACACTTTTCAACAAAGAAAACTTAACTTTAGAGCCAGAAAGCATAATTTTCATTCTTCATTAGGATAGTTACATACTTTAAGAAATGACAGATTTTTATTGTTTTTTTTGATATATCAGAACACATATTCTAGCAATGTACTTGCTGGGCACTAAGAGCATATATTTAAAAACATGCATTGTCTGGTTTCCAAATGTGTAGTTTTTTACTAAAATGACATTCAGCTAGATGGATCATAGTTCATGCAAATGAATAAGAGGAAAAAACTCAAGGCAAATAATTAAAAATTCTCTTTTTTAGGAATTATTCTTGGGATTATTTCTAGCTTTTAATAAGTATAACAATGATTACCTAAGAACTGTCTTCTTTTTTAAACCCCAGCCCAGAAACATTCAATTTTCAAATAGCAGAGTGACGGAATTTTACAGAAAAAAAAAAAAAAAAAAAGAGCTTTTCCTCCTTGTGAGAGGCTGTCCGACTCTGTCAAACAATTAGGAAAACAGTGATCCATAATCTACTTTGAAACTTAAACAATTAATAATAAAATAAAAAGTGTTACTGAATATTTTGTTAAAGGTATATAATACAGATAAATACATTTTCTAACAACCAGCATCTCAACTGCTAAATACTTTCCAAATGAGATCATCTCAGCACCTTGCCAATAAAATGAAATATAATGAATAATAAAAATAAATTTGTCTAGAAAATAAAACGTTCATATATGCCTATTTACAAAACGCGAAACTAAGTTAAATCAAACAAATGGTTAATGCTAGATAACTTAATATTATCAGAATGGTATTAATCTATTTTTTTACAAACTTCAAAAGATCTCTAAGGCAAATGCCTGGGGAAAAGTAGCAAGATATAGAATAACATATTGCATGTGGAAATATAAGTACAAAGAAAATGTACTGGATGAAGTATACCAGACCGTTAACAGTGATTCTGTGGTTATCTCAGGGGAAGTAAATAGAAACAGGGGCTTGGGGCTAAAAGGGGAACTTTCCTGTCTTACTCCGTTTAGTTTTATATTGTAGTCAATCTTTTGCATTGAAAATGTCTTCTCTTATGATAATATTTTTAACCAGTCTCAAACTTCATTTACACTCTAATCTCCTTATATGTATCTATAAATATATACTTGCATAGAAATTCATTTTTATAAAGATTCTAACGTTATATACATTTTAATCCCCCAAGGTGTATGCAAATAAGTAAGTGGCTTTAGAAATCTCATTGTAGCCTATGTCTTCTATAGATTTTGTGTCTCCCCAAGTGCCCAGCATAGTGTACTATACATGGTGAAGATTGATTAATGATCAAAAAAGAATAAACCTAAGACCCATGTCTTGGTACAGCTTAATAACTTAAAAAAATAGGTTGATGTTTGTTATAAATGGGTTGCTATAACTGCTCTAAAAAAAGTGAGGAGGTTTTTAAAAAGGAGCTATTGCATAGAAAACAATAGCTGTGTTATAAAAATTTTAATAGATAACATTTTAAAGTTAAGAGAAGCTCCTGCATGAATTAACTTATTTAATAAATAATTATCACACACTTACTCTGCGTCAAGCACATTCCAAGGCCCCAGAGATTCATTGATAAGCAAGACTAAGTCTCTGCTGTCATGGAACATGCACACTACACTCGAACCCAGAAAAATAGTACTGAAGATCCTATAGGGCAACATGATGGCATAATGAGTGACCACCTGGTCATAGGCCTTGATCAGGCCCATTCTAGGCCCAGCAATGAAGTAAGGTAGTACTTAGATGTATGCAACTGAAGCATAGCGAGAACTCATGGTATAGGGAGAACCTGGATACTAATGGCCCCCTAATTGAGCTTAATAGTAAAATAGACAGAAATCCCTGGCCCTGCTTTCTTCTGAATTGACTGACCCTTCACTCTGCAAAGGCTGCATTGATCACAGAAATTCAGGTCACTGTGAGAGGAAGGGAGGCAACACGGAGATACACAGCCAACCCTGACCTCATGAAATACATTCCTTGCTTGTTTTCTGGGTCAGTGGTATATAATCAAGGCTCCTCTTTATAAGGACTCCAGTCATAAGGATGAGGATACACCCTGATTCAGTTGGACCCACCTTGACTAATAATAATATGTTCAAAAGACCCTACTTACAAATGGGTTCAAACTCACAAGAATGGAGATTAAGACTAAGAACATGCCTTTTTATTGAGATACATAATTCAGTCTATCACTGAGTAGAATTGCTGGTTCACATGTAACTCTCTGTTTAGCCATTTGAAGAATGGCCAGACTGTCCAAAACAGTAGCACCATTTTACATTACCACCAGCACTGTATTTGTGTTCTAATTTCTCCACATCCTTGTCAACCCTTGTTATTGTCTGACTTTTTAATTCTAACCTACCTAGTGAGTATGATGCAGTATCTTATTGTGGTTTTGATTTGATTTCCCTGATGACTAATGATGTTGGGCGTCTTTTCATGTTCTTATTAGCCATGTGTATTTCTTTTTTTTGAAAAATGTTCTTCAGATCCTTTGCCCATCTTTTAAATTCAGTTGTCTTTTTATTTTTGAGTTGTAATCATTCTTTACATATTCTAGATGTAAGTTTCATATCAGATATATCATTTGCAAATACTTTCTCTCATTATGCAGGTTGCCTTTTCATTTTCTTGATGGTGTCCTTGGAGGCACAAAAGTTTTTAATTTTGTTGAAGTTCAGTTTATCTATTTTTTTCTCTAGTTGCACGTGTTGTCATTTCTTACAGCCATTCTCAATAAAAGGGAAGAACATGTTAAGTTATGGTTCCACTAAGGATACTCTACAAGAGTCATAGTATTCTAGAGAAATGAATAGATATGGTATTCTTCAGACTGGCAGTTTCCAAACACAGAAGAGTGACTAAAAACATCTTGGAAACTTTCTAAAAATACATATTACCAGGCAGTGTCCATAGGATTCTTACATAATACTTATAAGATGAACCCTAGGGAATTCTATATATTTTATTTTAAAAAAACTCCTCAGATGTTCTGATGAAAGGACTGGTTTGGGAACCAATGTCTTTCATTAAACCTCTTTCAATATATATTATTTCAGCTGGGCTTTTATTCTGCTACTATTAATAATTTAGTATGTCCTTCTGGTCTTCTTTCCCAAGCATAGATCTTTTGTTACATAGCCAGAATCACACTGTGATATGATTTTCTTTTATTTTTCTTTTTTAAAGTTGTAATGCACACATTTTTAATATTCTCAGAATTCCAAGTCAATTGCTTCCTCAAAGTTGTAATGCATGTAAATTATTTGCTTAATATTATCACACTTATAAACTAAAAAGCAGAAGGGGGGGGGTAACACTTTTCGACAAACAATGTTAATTAACACAAAGTTTGAATTTTTTGGATTAATGAAAACTGCGAAAACTATGCAGATTTGAAGATTCAGTAATGATGTGAACTAAAGCTAGAATCCTTAAGAAACTTAACAAATTATATAGGAGGGAAATAATTCCAACTCTTTTTGGCTTTGAAGATGAAAACCACTTTAGACAGGCCATAAAGGCTTTTAGAACATGATTCACAAACCTGAGAAACTGGTTGATGATCTTGTACACAAACCCTGAAATAAAATGATTAAGGAATTCTATGTTGAGAATAAAATTTAAAGACCAAACACACTATGGAAGAAGTGATTGTGAATCTTTGCTTTTTTTCTTTCATAATATTATATAATAATTATCTTTTCCAAGTTTTTTAATGAGAAACCAATTATTTTCCATGTTATTACAATCTGTATAAATACAATTTGTTAAATTGAATGTAATTCCCAAACAATTGAATAAAAAGTTTTCCCATCATCTATATTAGTTGGTTAGTTACCACCTACTAGAATGACAGGTATCTGGGATGATATGGTTAATATGGGGAGAAAGGATCTTTTAAATCACAATAAGGAATTCTAGGCAGCAGTAGCCATCTGTTTACAGAATTTTATGGGGATGGAGCAGAGACAGAAGCACTGGGTTGGGGCGTTCAGGTAAACCCTTGTTGGAGTGATATGGCAGATAAGAAATCCATTTGAGGTCAATCATGAATTCTTTAAGTATAAGTATTGAATGAAAATCCAGCTTGATATGTACAAATCTTTTTCCAATAATAACACAAGCAGAACATTTTTTTAAACGAAGTACTTTCCCATAGAATCTAGCCATTTTTCATGAGTGAATGTTGAATACATATTACACCAGAAATTTCAGTTGAAAGGTTTTCTTTGTTTTACTGTCCTTCATGTCCAGATGATTCCAATTGCACTGGTGTGCATGCACTGTCAGTGAAATACACCTCAGAGAGTTTGAAATAATGCATTTTTCATCCGCATGTTTTAATTACATGTAGACACCATCGTATCTATTAACACCAATGATTGAAGAAAGTCATTACATTACAGTGTGAAGGTCAAATTTAGATTTTATCTCCTTTCCTTTTTGTCACATTTCATTTTATTCTGCATTATCTTATGACAGGAAAATGAAACAAAAGGAAAAGGAAGTTTACACACATTTTATTTTAAGTTATAGTTTACATGAACATCAAACATGAGTGTTTTATTTAATTCTTCAGGTTGATACCTTTCTGGTTTCCTGAAATATAATACCCATTAATCCCTGTTTGCAGACACCTTGAAATATTTATTGAATAATACAATACAGATTCTAAAACATAATCTTCTTTTATGAATACTGGCACAATTTCATGGAGCTCTGTGGAAGATTTAAGAAAAATGGCAGGGCAAGATCAGACATTGTTTACATCTCACCTCCAGCAAGATATAACTTTACTCTTGGCTGACCTTTAAGCAAAAGCAATGGTTATGTAACCAAGTAAGCTAAAAACTAAACAGGAAAAGACAAGCAAGGGGTCACAGAGCCGGGAATGAACTACAAACTTGTACTATTTGTTAAACTTAGATTTTTATCACGTTGCTCCAAGAAACACTAAAGTTTCCCAAATGGAAAAATGTGACCAATATTTTATCTTTGCTATCTAAATGTATACATAAATATTTCAGTTTTTAGAATAAGTTATTTAGGAGTCTACTGTAAAATGCATTGCAGTATTTTATAATATTGAGCAGTATTACTCATTGACAAAATAAAAATTTTAAAAATTTTTATTGAAGTTTATCATTCATACATGAACATGCATAAACAATAAGTGTATAGTAAAGATTGTGAACTTACAAAATAAACCTGTATAACATCATACAGGGGTCCCATACATCACCCCTCCATCAACACCTAGCATTGTTGTGAAATATTTGTTACAAACTATGCAAGAGCATCATCAAAATATTACTGCTAACTATAGTCCCTATCTTACATTTGGTGTATTTTTCTCCCAACCCACCCTATTTTTCAAAAATATTTTTTTATTACAGAGGTTGTGACTTACAAAACAATCATGCACATGTATAGAATTCTCATACAACACCCCTTTACCAGCACATCAAACCATGGTGGAACATTTGTTGCAGATTATGAGATAATATCATCAGATTATTACCACCAACCATGGTCCATGAGGTACATTTGGCACACTTTTTTCATATCCCCTCTCATTATCAACACAGCACATCTTTGGCATTGATGCAAGATTATTATAGTATTGCTGTTAACCACAGTCCATAGGTCACACCACTTGTATTTTTCTGATGCTTCTCCACATTCCCACCACCCTGAAATAGTGATGTATATCCACTCTATCTTACAGAAGGACACTCTTGCATCTGTACCATCAACCACAATTCTCATCCACCTCTGGGTTCACTATGTTATTCAGTTGCTAAATTATTCTCTAGTTTTCTTTCAGTTGACATTTACTTCCCCAGATTACCCTTTTCAGCCACAATCTCATTCATAGACCAGCTGCTACTCACTATAATGTGTTATAATCAACTCTATCCATTTCAACACTTTTACATCGAGTTAATTAAAACTTATACATTCATTAAGCATCAGTAGTTCTTCTCAACCCTCCTCTTATCTCCTAATAAAACTATACTCTAGGTTTTTAACTCCATGAGTTTATTCTTCTTATTTAGTTCATAATAATGATACCATGCAATATTTGTCCTTTTGTGTCGAGTTTACTTCGCTTAGCACAATGTCTTCAAGATTCATCCATGTTTTCATATATGTCCCAATTTCATTTCTTCTTACTGCAGCATAGTATTCCATCATATGTATATACCACATTTTGTTTATCCACTCATTGCTTGATGGACACTTGGGTTGTTTCCATCTTTTGGCTGTTGGGAATAATGCCGCTATGAACATCACTGTGCAGATGTCTGTTCGTGTCATAGTTTTAAGTTCTTCTGGATATATTCCTAGTAGAGAAATTGCTGGACCATATGGCAGTTTTATATTTAGTTTCCTGTGGAACCGCCAAACTGTCTTCCACAGAAGCTGCACCAGAAAAAATAAAAATTTTGAAGGAAGGCACAATATAGTCATATAAATATTGGCTTATACTTAATGTCCATGCTATATTGTTCCTAAAACATACATTCTGAAGTTGTTTTTAAATTAAACAGATTTATCTTTGGAAAGTTTTAAGCACAGTTTCAGCTAGAAGCAAAACAATAACTTCTTTAAAATCTTTTTATGTTTATCATTGGTGACATACAATTAACTTAATAATGGCTACCTTTTATGCTCAATAGCAGAAACAAACAAAGAAAAAATAAACTTTTGCCAAGGAGGGAAAAAATCAAAATAGAAAAAATAGCACAACTTAGAAATATTTTAAGGTATTATATATATACGTGTGTGTCCATATATATTGGACAGTGATAGCTTCCTTTTGGTGTCCCCATAATCAGGGTGTCTTTACATTTTTTACAAAATTGAATAATCACCTAGTATCTTTCACTTTTCAAATGTAGTAGAATCTTTAAGATATGTCCAAGAAGTTTTTTTTTTAATCTTTTAGGCAATGGAGCTATAACTTGAATTACTATTAAAGGGATATGAAAAGGAAGTTGGAGAGTGAGAGATAAAATTGCATTAAAAGTATATGAATTGAATGACATACTCCTGCTCTGCATATGCAGAAAATAAGACACAGGTTGCTTACAGTCTAGTGGGTGAATAAACAGTTAAAACAGAAGACATGTTTATGATGGAAGAAATTGTATTCAAGTACCTAGCTGGAGCACCCAAGTAAGTCTTGGCAGGGGAGGGGTCATTGGAGAATACTTCTTGTCTCAGAAGGAGTTACAAAGAGCAAAGGGAATATAATCCATTGTAACAATAAAGATAACTTGATAAGAACAAAGCAGTAGATATCAGTAGGGGAAAAATAAGCCTAAAGAAGAAAACATATGTAGAGGGGGCTCCTATTTGAAATGATGGATATGCTTTGGTAATGGATGGTGGCGATAGTACCACAACTTTTTTTTAAACTTTATTTTTAGAGAAGTTTTAGATTACAGAAAAGTCACATAGAAAATAAAAGGGATTCCTATATGCCCCACCTAACATCTTTCATTAGTGTGGTACATTTGTTACCATTGATGAACAAATATTGAAGCACTGCTACTAACCATGCTCTATAGTACACATTATGGTTTACACTTTGCACTGTACAATTTTATAGGCTTTGACAAAATGTATAATGGCCTGTATCCATCATTGTGATATCATGCAGAACAATACCAATGTCCCCAAAATGCATCATGTTCCACCTGTTCTTCCTTCTCCCTCCCCTCAGAACCTCTGGTGACCACTATCTTTATATCAATGTTACAAGTTCCTCCATTACTAGAATAATAATAATTCTACTTTGGTCCATAGTTGCATTCCCCCTTTATGTTTGTTCATTCCTCAATCTTTAGGATTTGGGGATAGTGATGGCCACTCTACTTCATATTGAGAGTTGGCTTTGATACCATGGGGCAGATGGATGGAACTATCTTGCTTGAAGTTGTAGATACTGTTTTTTTGTGATGGGCATTGTCCATCATCATCCCTTTGTTAGTTGTTGTTGGCAAGTCTGATGAACTGGAGAGTAGGTGTCACAACTCTGCTGAGATTCAAGGCTCAACCAGCATATGAACAGACTGAAGATTTTAGTCTCTGGGACATATATTTAGTAGGTATAGGATAGCACAACATTTTGAATGTAATTAACATAACTGAAATATATATATCTGAATTTGATAAAAACGGGAAATGTTAGATTGTATATATGGTAACAGAATAAAAAAATTTTTTTAATCCATGGAAGTACACTACACTGTGTACCCTAAGTTAAACCATGGACTGTAGTTAATAGTACAATTATAAAAATGTGCTATCATCAATTGTCACAAATGTTCCACACCAACACAAGGTGTTAATAATAGGGTGGTTTACGGGAATTCTATATTTTATGCATGATTGTTTTGTAAACCCACAACCTCTCTAATAAAGAAAAAAATAATAAAAAGAAGAAAGCATACCTAGAAGAGCAATGTAGCCATATTAAGGAGTTTGAAACTTATTCTAAAAGAACAAAAAGAATTAAGCCAACAGTTTTAAACACAGTTTTAAACAAAAGACTGACATGATCATGCCAGCACTTTAGGACCATCTTTCAATTGCATTTGGCGAATGAATGAACAAAGTGCAAGATCAAAACCTGGGAGAGGAGTAGTGCCTGGGAGCAAATGGTTAGGTGAGAGGAGACAGTAGCTTCAACAATTGTAATAGTACTGGGGAAGGAGAGAAGATGGATTTGGAAGCAATTTAGGAGGTAGTAGATTGACTGTGCTAAGTGAAGGAAAAGCAAGATGGTCGTGGCATTCACTGAAATGAGATCATGGAAAGAGGACTAAGCTTAGGGATAGAAGACGATGAATGAATTCAGTTTTAGTCATGCTGCCCTTTAAAAGCCTGTGCATGGGTATCAAATAAGGAATTGGATAAATGCGAAAATCTAGAGAGGGGTTTTAGAGTTATGGTATATGAATGAGATAAAAAATGGTCATTTTTCCAAATATACATATGCAACTCAATGAATAGCACCATTTAAATACATTGCATATAAAGTCATTACCAAAGCAATAATATTCTAATCAGGAAGGTAAATGATGATCTGACCAGAGCATCCTTTTGGGAAAGGAATTGGAAGAGCATCAGTAAAATTTAAAAATAGAAAAATGCAGGAATGCAATAACCATGGGGTGAGGATGGGAAAATGTAATGGGGCTAGAATTTATTCTTTATTAAAGGCACAAGACAGGAGTGGTTGTAGCTCAGTGTTTGAGCTCCTGCTTCCCATGTACAAGTTCCTGGATTCAACACAAGACCTGGCAGGTGTTTTGATGTTGGTCTTGTGTTTAGCTTTTCTGCTTGCTATTATTTGTGGAGTCACTTGGTCTTGGTAAAACCACTCAGTTTTTACAGTATTGTAAGATGATTTGTATTAAAAACCAGCTGTAACTATCTATTTCCTGTGGAGGAAAGATCCATAAATTATAGCTCAGGTTATTTGTCAGTTAGGTAGTTTAGAAATTCTTTGGCAGATGGGATTAAAGTGTGAGAATTGATCCTGAAATCCAGCTGAGGGACCTGTGAAATTATAAAGATAATATGTTCTGTACAATGTCTCCTGCTGCCCAATTTAAAGGTGCTGGGTAGGAGGTCAGTGGAAAGGAAAGGCAGTTGGATGGCACTATTTGAAATATTTTAAATAAATGTTTTGTTAGAGACTAAAGTATTATGTAAATCAATGATTTTTTTTCCAAAGCAGAGCCTTCTTCCAATCATTTGATTAGTAAATGAGAGATTTTACTTAGTCTTGGGTTTTCTGGTCAGTCCAGTTTTCAGCAGAGCATTATGTTCCATGGTACCGGGTCTAATCTTTTTTTCAAATGACTAATAAGAAAGTCTTTATTTTTTAATTCCTACAATTTCCTCAACAAAATATTCTGTGGCTTAACAATTCTCTCATAGAGATACTTGCTTACGACCTTCTGCAGGGATACCTAATCATGTTATGGGCATATTTGCTGCTCAGAAACTGCCCTGAACTTCTTATAAATCCCAAGGATGCCACACTAAAAATTGGCCGGGTGAATCAGAACAAAATATAAAATGTGACTGGCCTGGGATCTTCTTTGGAGCAACCAGGATCAAGAAATCAGATGGTTAAATACACACAAAAGCCAAAGTTGTTTGATTGATTTGTTCCAGAAGGACTTGAGGTATTTATAGAGATGCACACAGTTCAGTAAAATGAAAAATAATTTCAAACTTGTGTAGAGAAATGAAGGAGGAATGGAAGCAGCAGCCAGGAATTAGGGCAGGACATAAGGTGCATGAGGTGGTATCTGTTGCTAAAGATGAACTCAAAAAGTGCTCTAAGCTTGTGACATGAAGAAAAAATCATATTTAATTACAAGGTTGATATTATCCACCAGGTACAAATAAAGTATTTGTGCAAAAGTCCTTCATTTCTTGATTGGAGATCTGAGAGAAAGAAAGGGGATCTTTTATAAAGAAATGAACAGTAAGTTCACATCATCACAGGAGACACAGCAAGGAGTTTCCCCTGCCGTATCTAATGATGTCCCTCAATACGTGCAGGTGGCATATGCCTGTGTTGTAAGAGGACTCTCAGGAGTGGGAGAGAATTAGGTGTCAAATTAAAGTATGACTCCTAGCCAGTAAAAGTTGAGAATCCTAAATATATCATTATAGTTGATTATTTAGTGAAAACACAAGGCAATAAAGCAGTGTGGTGTGCAAAGTTTTTATATTTTGTTTTATAACCTAATAAGCAGGAAGGAACAAAGTATCAAATACTCTAAAATTCAACTATGGTGGAGTAGAAAGAGCAGTGAGCTTGGTGTCGAAAGACTAAGTTTGAGTCCCAATCTGCTAACTTCTTTCTACCACTATCATTTTACTAGGGCAGGTCATGTATATCCTACTGAAGTCCAGCTCCACATCTGTAAAAAGGGGTTAATAATGCCAATATCTAAAGGATTTTATGAAGGTTAAACAAGATATTGTACATAAATAACTTTTCTTTACATAACCTGAAATACCCTTTTCTTTATATTAGCTGAAAGATCTTACAAATACATATGAAGATGTATTTCAAGTATATTGAAAATTGTTTTTTACTATCCTGAATGATAATTAATCTTTATGTGAATTCACAAATAGTCATAAGGTTGGAGCCCAGTTGAAATACATTTTAATTATTATTTGTAATAATAATGCATTTATTTGAGCTCTTAGAATATGAAAATCAATCCACAAAATTCTTCATATGCTTTATCTTATTTAACCTTAAAACATCTTCGAGGTGGCTATTATTATTCTATTCATTTACAGTTGAAAAGTTAAAGAGGTGAAGTTTCTGAGCTGGGATAAGAAACATGAATTTTGAAAAATGAGAAGGGGCCTAAGCTAAGAGAAACTCCACTATGGAGGGGGAAAAATATTTAAAGACAGAAAATGCTACACAATAAGGTTAAACTCTTTAAACGTATTGCTATTTGTTGATATTGGTTTGGCATTCTTTTTCAAGAACATATTTAAAGGCCAATTAAAAATGATTTGATAATTGGTAAAAGGTTTCAGGTAATCCCATTCTGTAATGTTCAAAGCCCAGGGAGCCCTCAGTGTAGCCTCTGTACATGACATCTACCACCAAGAAGCCTGAGGCTCATGCCAGGGGCAGGGACCCTGAAAATGTTCCTCTGAACATTAGGGTTCCAAAACAATCATCATGTTCAACTCCTAAATAGTCGTTATTGCATGCTGAATATATTTTTGGAAGAATCCCTGTTTTTCTTTCAAAATAGATAGTTTTTAAATGACCCTAAATGAAAATCCACCTTTATATGAATTCATAGCTAGTTATTAAAATGGACACAATTGTTTTGCTGATTTTTAGTCAAAATGTATTTCAAGCAAGGAGACAAGCAGGAAAAAAAATCTCCCTTGAATTCTGTCCAAGGGTTGTGAAAATCCAAAGAGGCAATGTACAAAATAGAATGTTGAATAATATAAGCCACTAAAAAACATATGACATTATTATTTTACCCTAAACAAAAAGTCTGCCCATAAGATTATGGAACAAAATTAATATAGTATGAATGTAGAGGAGAAAGATACCATATGTCATAGTATAAACATTTCATAAATATTAAGAATAACATTGGAAATATAGCATAGTAAACATACATCAATGATAATTTAATAATTTTTATTGATTCATTACCTTAAAAAGCCTGAGCAATATAAATTTGGTTATATATCACAGTTGCTATGAAAGCCAAGTGCACAGGAAATTTGTTCTGTCCTGATCATTCCATTGTCATCCAATCACACTTATGAATTTATTGCTAGGAGCTGAGAATGAAAAGGGAAAGAACGACCCTAGGGACTTAATATCTAGTATCAGCAACAGTCTGGATGTTTAAAAAAGAAAGAAAAATAAATAACAATACAAGTTTGCATGTCCTAAATTCCAAGTGGAAGATTATCTGTCTTCCTGATTCTGAGTCATACCAGCCAGCTCTGTGTTGATTTCTGAGGTTTTCCAGAGAAAAACTAACATTATTTAAATAGCCAGATAATTAGTAGAATAGAATTTCAGAAGGAATTCAAATTGCTTGCTCTTCCTTTGCTTCTCAATAATGGAGAAATAGAATATTAAGTTTTTTCTCCAATTATTTAAAAATTTCATTATTTGAGCTCCATTCAATTGAAGTTTTGCAATAAGGAAATCATAATTAGGTTAAGGAATTTTTTTATACTGAGTTGATGTGACTTCAGTAAATACATTTTTACCACCCAAGAGAAAGCATGGCTGAATTATTTTGTCTACTGAATCAGCATTGCCATCTTTTTATTGACAGGAAGATTCAACCTTAATCAATTCCTTATTTCATTTTCATAGTTGTGGTCTATGTATAGAACTACTAACAAAAGTTTCTGGTAGAGCAGACTACAAAATACAATAATATTTTACAATGTCAAAATAATAAAGTGTTTGATATTTTCAAGTCGAAGAACCTAGACCTGCATTTAATTGGGTTTTCCCCAATTAAATCCTCAGTATAGTAAATTTAAGTAATATGTGAGGTTTTAGCATTCAGTTCATCTGCCCAAATGAGAAGTTAGGGAAACAATGTAGTATAAAGGTTACATACCTAAACTCTGTAAACAAAGAAAGTAGATTTGAATCCCCTAACCTACTAGCTGCATGTAGTTGGGCAAATTATGTTTGCTCTCTAATGCCTCAGTTGTTTCACCTATAGAATGGGGATAATGATGACACCTGTCATAAAATAGCTATGAGGATTTAGTCAGAGAATACATGTAAAACATTTAGGAAAGTGCTTGGTACAAAATGAACTAATTAATATATTTAATATAATATATGTCTATTAACACCAACTATTTCCAGGCCACAGGGTTTGGCCATTAGACTCACTTACAGAGTCTTCTTTTTAATTACAGGTACCTTGACTCCGCAACAAGCCTACTCTCTATGAGGGTGGACCTGCAAATCTGAATTCTTTAACCTTCCTGTAGGATTGTGATAATGAGCTGGTTTTTAAAATCACTGATCCATAACCTAGCCTTTCATATTAAATATCCTAACTCCAATCTATTTTGCAAACATCAATGAAAAAAACAGAGCTAGAAAGAAAACCCACAGACCAACACTAGAGAAAAGAAAGAGACAAAGGAGGACAGATGGGAAAGTAGGACAGCACCATGAAAATGCAGTGGGCCTGAGCAATGTGCATGTGTGCAGGTATACATGTGCACATGTGTGAATATGCACGTGCATGTGCGTGTGTGTATGATGAGACTGATGTCATTGGGTGAAGAGGGGGCAAGATAAGAGTTAAGGTTTTAATCCATCACAGGAGTGAGTCCATCAGTCCATCAGCAGCTACTGGCCCTAGGCTAAATATATGGTGAGAAGTGGAAGAGGAGGGAATCTGTGCAGGAGGAATAAAGTATTATAAACTTGGGAGTTGAATGATTTAGGACAGTGGGCTTCAGACTTTTTCCCATAGCAGAGGAGTTAGGGATCATCTTGCTCTAGATTGGGTGGAAAAGGAAGTCTATGCCAAAGCTGCTCAAATTGGTTTCGTGATATTGCTCCATACTTCTGCAGAAACGAAGGTCCCAGGCCATGCCTGCCATCTGTGACTTGCAGTTAAGCAGGTTTTGGAACCACTCACAGTGGCTGTTCCCTACCAGGAACCAGAGAATCTCAAGCAGCACTGTGACTGGAACCGAAACAGATACTTAAAGTCAGGGGTGGCTCATGGAATCCAAATGGGGCAAAAGTGTTAGGCCCCAAAGGTTCAGAAATGACATAAATTAAGGAAGGTTCTATTGGAAGGATTCCTGACCTGAAGTAACCATCACTTGATTTGTTTGGAAGACTTCCTGACTATCCTAGAATAAGTGTATAGCAAAGTGGATAAAGACTGGGATTTATAACTGAAAATCAATAAGAAAGGGAAAGTGTCCCACCTCTATGTTCAGACTGTAAGCCTTTCATCAGCATGCAGTATAGAACAAGACTTCTTCCACCCTGATTTTCAAGAAGAACCAGATTATAGCCAAGATTTATTAAGCAACCTTGGACTTATTGTAACCCAAAGGCTACACTCTAAACACAAGTTTGAATGATGGAGCTCAGATCAGAGATGCTGGGAAGGAATTGGCAGGCTGGAAGCATATCCCTTCCAATCTCTGGGTAAGCTGATTCTCCAATCTTCAAGCGGAATTCCCTCCAAACCAGATTCAGCCCAGCTTGGATTGCAGGTCAAAATCCCTAATTTACTTTTATTTCAGAGGGGTAGATCACAATAAAATTCCCTCTAAGCAACTTGCCCTTAGATTTAACAGACACCAACCATGAGCAAAATAAATCTCTATCTACGTGAGCAGGGCATAGATAATTTTTTTACCAAAAAAGTTATTTTTATTTGAGGGATGAAGAGAAAGCTGAGGGAGAGGCATCAGAGAAGCTGTGGGCATGAAAATTGTGGAGGGAACAAGATAGGTTTAGGAAACAGTGTAGTGAGTTGTGAATTAGGGTTCATTTAATGTTCTTGAA
The DNA here is from genome assembly GCA_029593785.1 of Cabassous unicinctus. Classification (NCBI taxonomy): domain Eukaryota; kingdom Metazoa; phylum Chordata; class Mammalia; order Cingulata; family Chlamyphoridae; genus Cabassous; species Cabassous unicinctus. The sequence goes on from JAQZBX010002656.1 coordinate 60,027, forward strand.
GAGATATAAATAAAGATCAGAATTGTCTATTAATTCATTTGCTTTAACCACACACAATTTTGTTGTTTGAATCTGGGTTGTAGAAGACTTATTGGATCCCATCTCCTGGATTAAGTAGGTACTTCACATATATTACTCTATTTCATTTTCAGAACAACTTTATGGAGCAGAAAGAAGTAACTTCCTCTGTATCTCTCCTCGAGTAAGTGGCATAATTAAGTTTGAAACTGGGCTGGACTGACTCTATAGCATGCACATGTAATTTCCACTACACCAGGAAGTTGAACCTTCCTCTTTGCTAATGTATGTCTTATGGTATATCTAACCAGGAGCAGACTTTCCGAAGCAGCTGACATAGTTGTTAGGTATTGCCAGAAGTAACTGTTTAGTAGAAATTATTACCATGTATATTTGGTAAATATTCTTTATTATTCAAGTACACAAAATGGAAAGCTTTATCCAACAGGTCAATTCATTCAGCTACTTTGGCTGCATTTTACAGCTTACTCATCTTGATTGACCACCTCAATAAAGTACTTTTCAAAAAAGTAAACATTTCACAGGGCACATATAAGCATTTCTAGTCAACTCACTTCCATTATTAATATATGCCATTAAAAATTTTTCAGGCCTAAATGACTTTTCCATGTTGTGTAATGAAGCAATGAAATATTTTATACCAAGCATTTTTTCAAGGGCTGGAACAGATTCAGGGCTTCTTTTAAGGAAAAATTTAGTCCTTTGGAAAGATATTTCCACAGCCCAGTTCTATATGCAAGAAGACTAGCCCTTTGTCAGGAAGAAAATACATTCAAACTTCTTAAACTTTTATAACAGACTAATACTTCTGGTTGGTAAAGCATATGGATCTCCTTTCAATTAACACAAAGAAATCACCCATGAACTGACTTCCATTCTATACTTGTCAAAGCTCATTTGAAATTAACTATCCATCCTCTAGATTCTCTAGGTTTTATCCTTCTAATAAGCAGGGTCACCAGAAATCAATGTGCCTGGAATCTATTCTCTCAGCTCCCTGAAGCAGCATTAGGCAGTGCATAGGGTTTACATAGACTGAGTAGGTGTTCCAGATTTTCCACTTAGGAAATGTGTGACCTTGAGAAAGTTACTTTCCCTGAGCCCAATTTCCTCACCAGTAGGAGAGTTCTAAATAGTTTTGTTGAACAAATATACTTAAAACATCTATTAGATATCAGATTTTGTGCTGGAGTTAGGGATAAAAAAGATTCACTTTTTATTGAACTAATATTTATTTTAAGTATATACTTTATGTTAAGCACTGTCCTAAGTGCAGAAGATAAATCTTTGAGCAAGACTCATGGATTTCTTGTCCTTGCAGTTTGTGTTTTAGTAAAATATTCAGAAAATGAACCACCCCCAGCCCCCAGCCCCCAAAATGATTCAATATACATTCAGGCCAGGTGATAGGAACTATGAAGAAAATAAACCAGAATAAGGAGGTGACTTTGTGGGAATACAGCTACTTTAGAAATGGGAGTCAGGAAAGGTCCTGACTAAAGGTGACCATTTGGCAGAGATTTGAATGACAAAAAGAGATGATCAAGGCATGTCTGAATTCAAGGAGCTCACATTTTAGCAGTGGGAGATGCAAAAATGCACAATTTCAGTAAGTGTAAGCTAGATGCATGCATATAACGATTTCTTTGGAGGATGTGTTTAAATATTGAAAATGCACCTCATATGAAGTTGTGCTCAAACAGGGATTCTACAAACATCAGTCTTCTTTTCTCTCTCTGAGTTAAGATGTAACATGATGTCCTTCTCCTTTAATCAACATAAAACAACATGAAACTTCATGATGACTTCCTAAAATAAAAAAAAGTCTGGTCTTATAAGATGTCTAGATGCATGCGTAGGATTCATTTCTTTTTCGAGACAACAAAAAGCCACAGGCCTCCCTCTACGGTTGGTTCCTAGTACTCAAAACGGTGCTTGATCTCTGCCATTAGCCTCTATTCCTTGATGTGACTTTAATTCTGTCTTTATTGCCATTTCAATGTTACAAACTGCCTCAATTTTTTCTACTTGTAGACAGGAATACTTTTTAAATAAAAATAAATAAAACATGCTCACACACTCCAGTTACTATTGGTGCTTGTATTCAGAGGAAGTGCTTGGCATCTGAAGTGCAGAAATAGCCCTAATATTGTGCTTTTCCACATAAGCCTCATTTCTACAACCAGTATCTTGGATAGATAGAGGCAAAAGTTTATTAGATGAGATTACTTTAATCCACTCTGTTACTTTACCATCAAAAAAATTTTTGAAGCACATAATCTATAATAAAATTGTTAATTCAATCTCATTGAACTGGATGGTAATACAAACCATTAATAAATCTGAAATACAGACTGTCTTTTTACAAATGTCTAACTAGTGGTTAAGAACATGTACTTTGGAATTAGACACACTGAGGATCAGCTACTGTTTTCTGAAGCTACTGATTGTGGCCTTGGATATGCATCTCAATCTCTCTGAGTCTCCTCTGTACTATGGGAATAATAACACCTATCTCATAGGATTCATTTAACACCAAAGACATTATAAACATGAAACACTGTTTATGAAATGCTTATCAAAATCCTTGAAAAGAGAAAATATTATTACAATTTTATACCAATTTTTGCACATTCTGTAGAGCAATTTGTGTGCTGGTATATGCTGGCAAAGAAAAGAGGGGTCTTCCAAGATTAGTAACTTTTGCCAGGAGTTTATAAAAAAAAAATAGATTTTTTATAAGCCCTCAACCCCATCATAATTCAATCTCTGTTCCACAACAGAGGAATTCAACCATAAAAATCATATCCATAGAGTTACATGGAAGCTGGGAGGCTAATCTTGAAAGAAGGGCCAAGGGTTGTTACTGTAGAGTGAGGAAATGGAAATATGAGACTAAAAATAAGACCAGAATTGCAAGACAGGAAGAATGTGAGAACTGCTGGTGAAAAAGATGCAACCAAGTCTGAGAAACAGATCATTTTATACCTACTTGGGCACATGACCCCTCAAGGGTAAATGGCAGCATTTGATAAGAAGCCAGGCAGATAGGTGGACTGGTGTTGGCTTTACCTGACAACTGGCTTAAAGAACCCCAAACAGAGAGTACGAGCTCCAGGGAAAGCAGTTCCAGTAACTGCAGGGATTGAGGCATCAAGGCAGGAATCAAAGCGGAAAGACAGAAGATCTAAGCAAGCTTAGATTCAGAGCTCATCTTGTAACCACCTATCTTCTCTTTCCATAGGAAAGAGACTTATTCCAGAATCTCACACTCGGCTTAAATGGCCTCAGCAATAAAATTTCTCAGTAAAACTGGAAGAGTCCAGTAGTCTACTACATCACTCTAGTTACAGAGACAAATTTAACAGAGCTACAATGGATGTTGTATGAGTAATTGGAGCACAATGACTTTCAATCATTCAGGATTTTATACAGATGATATAGAGAGAAAAGTTAAGTTGGTTACTTTTCTAAGTTTTCTGATGGCTCATCTTTTTTTCTAGCAGACAATATAAATAATTGCTCATTTACCAAGATTCAATTTTTAAAAGCCCGATGTATAAAATCTGAGGAGCTAGATTAGCATTTAAATACAGATGTAACACATTGGATAGCAGAAATCGACGGGAGTCTCAGTCTTCTTTTTATTTACATATGTACAAAAATAAATAAATAAATACCACTCAGAACCACCTGAAAGATTATTTTCTGCCTGAAGAATTTTGTATTTATAATCTGACATTGATTAAAACCTCCAGGAGAAATATGTTTATTGTATCTAGTGACTGGAATAGAAACTCCAGTCCTCTGGCTAAGACACAGAGATGATGGATGTCTGGAGCAGGGAGAAGCGTCCATTAAGCTAGTCAGAGTTGACACTGAGTTCCTGCACATAATGTTTGACACTTACTCACAGGTTACTAAAATGATTATGTGCTCAAGAGAGAATCCATGCCGACAAACCAACTTAACACAGATATAAAGGAGGCTTGTTGTTTTAAAGAGTGATTCAAATTTAGATTTAGGCTTTAAAGTTAGTATAGTTTATATTTATAAAAACAGGGGAACTGTCAACACTGAGTCCCAGCAAAGAAATTGATTGCAAATTTATTAATTTTTTGTTATTTTTATGCTGGCAGTGTAATCAAATCAGATTTCATAAAAGCTTACAGTACAAAAATAAAGACTATATAATTGAATTCCTGATTCACTAATTCAAGAAACTTTTAATTCTTTTTCAGATATGATAAACTGGGATGCCAGAAAAGTTTGGCATGTCAATCAAGCAATGTGAAATATATGGATTGTCTTATGTCTTAAAGAAAAAAATAGCAATTAATACTTCTTAAATGTGTACCCATGATGGTATAAACTGGATTGCAGCTTTGATTGTAAGTTACCTTAAAGCAGAAACAATTGAAAATAGCAGATGAGACCCTGATCTCTTGGGGAGAGGGAGGTGAACTTTCCCATGGGTAGAGGCAGGGAATGGCAGCATTAGAAAGACAGAGCCTCCTAAATTTTTATAGACAAGGATGGATCCTGAGTTCAGGAGCCAAGAGCCCAATAGGATGGCAAGAAGGTCAGACAACAGACTTTAGCACTAGGGGATACCAGAGAATTAGGTAACTGCCATTTGCATAGGTTGAGTATGGGCCATGCTATAAAACTACCATCTTTCCTGGGTTCTTATATCACACCTTAGAGGAAAAATGCTTTATTCCAAAAAAGTATCAAAGAATTATAACATGTCATTTAAAAAGCCAAATTAAAAATATATTTCCATACAACTAAGGAGTTGTACATTCAAACATTTCAGACTTTTCTCCCTACTACTGCATATTTGAAATCGATGTGCTCAAAGCATTAGAAAATGAAAGAGTCAAGAATAGGCTAGCATGCAAAAAGATTGTCCAAGACCCCTTGTTCTTAAACGCATACTTTCTCAGTCAACACAAATCAACAAATATTTGTTGAACACCTCCAAAACTTAAGGGCCTTACTATGGAAAGATCAAAATATGGTTTATGCTCTGGAGGAATTTTTGTCTAGTAGAAAAGGAAAAAAGCAAATGCAGAACAGTATAGTGATACAGCATGATCTGTGCTGTGTGGGAAGCACACCAGGGGAGCTGCATTACTGTTGTGAGGAACTGGCACCAGTGAGCAACCTCAGGACAATTCGGGAAGTGGTAAATTGTTCTCACATCTGCTTCTGAGGGCTCTAGAGTCATCTAGACACTATAAGCAGGGCAGACAAGCTCAGGATTTTGGCACCCTGTCAGTGGGTCTTACTTTGGAGTTTATGCTCCTCAGTGTTACAGAGTTAAACCCATTTATAGTTTCCTTACACATGGCTCTTCTGCCCCTTTTATTTGGGCATTACACATGATAAATATCTGCCAAGAGGCTTAAATCTTTGGTCCCTTCATGTGCCAATTGAGTCCTGAATCTCAGCAGAGTTGCAACACCTACTCTCCAGTTCATTGGACTCACCAAGGACAACTAAGAAGGAGATGATGATGGACAATGCCCATCCCAAGGAACAGAGGGTGTCTGCAACTACAAGCAAGATAGCTCCATCCATCTGCCCCATGGGATCTAAGCCCCCTCTAAATTAAAAACAGAGTGGGCATCACCATCCCAAATTCCTCAAGATTGGGAAATGAACAAAGGACTAAAGTAGACTTCTAATTATTCTATTATAGACTTATTATTATTCTAGCAATGGAAGAACTTTTAGCATTGATATAAAGGCAGTGTTCACCAGAGGTTCTGAGGGGAGGGAGAGGGAAGAATAGGTGTAATATGGGGGCATTTTTGGAACATTGGAATTGTCCTGCATGACATTGCAATGACGGATACAGGCCATTATATATTTTGTCATAACCTACAAAATTGTGTGGAACAGAGTGTAAACTATAATGTAAACTATAGTCCACGGATAGTAGCAATGCTTCAATATGTTTTCATCAATTGTAACAAATGTACCACACTAATGAAGGATATTGTTAATGTGGGAAAGTGTGGGAGGGGGAGCGGGTGAAGCATATGGGAATCACCTATATTTTTTATGTAACAGTTATGTAATCTAAAGCTTCTTTAAAAATAAAAATAAATTTAATAAAGATAATGTGACCCATCAAAAAAATAAAATAAAAATTGTTCTCACATCTCTTTTTCAAATGGTTCTCATCCTTGAGAATCCCCACTCTTCCATTCTCCTTTAAAATTCTCCAATGTGATCCCTTTGCACTGAGAAGAAAATCTAAACTCCTTTATCTGGTTGATAAAGCCTACAAGATCTGGACCTACCTAAGTCTCCAAGCTCCTTCCACTGATTCATTACACTTCAGCCACACTGGTTCTCTACCTCAGTGTCTCTAAAACTTAATTATGCATACAAATCTGGAGACCTTGCTAAAATGCAGATTCTTTTTCAAGTAGGAGGGGATGGGAGGAAAAATTCCTGGTTTGTAGCAAGATTAAAGGTGATGCAAATAATGCTGGTCCTGGGACCACACTCTGAGTAGCAAGGTGGCAGAGAACGGGGGCTCATTCTGGACACACTGTCAGGCCATACTGTACCACTCTGAGTAGCAAGGCAACTCACCAAGATCATTCCTATCTTGGAAACGTGCTTGCTGTTCCTTCTACCAGAAAGAAGTCCACACATATCTTTGTGTGTTTAGCACCTTTTGTCATATAGGTCTCAGTTCAAGTATCAGCTTTCCAGAAAAGTCTTTCTTATTGACCCCACCTAAAATGGCCCACCCATCCACTGATCTGTAATACTCCATCTATTTTATTTGCTTAATTACATTTATCACCATCCAAACTTTCTTTACTTATTAGTTTCCTGATAAGCTCCATGAAATAGTGGCATGACCTGTATTGTTCAGCACTGTATCTCAGCCACAGGGCCAGCTTCTTAGGCACATGGCCTGTGAAATTGCACTGGACCCTCTACTTAGCTTAAGGCTCTGCTGTTGCTATCTAGAAATTCTTACCAATTTTATCCTTGAGCTTGTATTTTGTAAGTAAAATCTGATGGGACACTGGAGCCCATGTGTGAGCAGGGGAGATACACTTGATATGCATGTTCACTTTTCATTGCACCCCCATTCTCTTATGGGTTTTGAGATGCCTTTGGACACAGAATTCCGATGAACCTCCATGGATGGGTGATCAGAGAGACTCAAAGTGAAAGATATATGAGTTATATCCATGACTGAGTAAGGAGGGTGGGGAGGAGCTGACAGTCCCCAAGGCCATGCTTTCTGTTTAAACCAGAATTAACTTGAACACTCAAAGAAGGCAATGGTATTCTGAGAAGCCTGAATGACCAAGGAACCCTATCGTATCCTTTCTAACTGATGTTACTAGACTAAGTAACTACTTACACAGAAAACTATGACATGCAAAAAAAAAAAGGGAAGATATTTTCTTTTCCTTTCAATCCTTCCTTACTCACAGTATGCCAAAGGTACAGAGTGTTGGTAGAGTGTGCATGTATTAAGAAGTGAAATGAAACAGCTGAATTCATTTTGTGTAATATTTCTACTGCACTGTAGGAGCAAAACGCATATGGACATATGAGCTATGAAATATGAATTGTATAGTTTCGGTGAATGGGCATGAAAATTAAATGCTTTTATATTTGCCTTTAAAACTGGCATTAAGCAATATAAGAAAGGATGGTAAAATCCATGTTAATAATTTAAAATTTTAAAGTTTTCTTACATAGAACATTAAAGAACAGATTACAAATAAAAAAAACAGACCACTAAAAAAAGAAAAGTCTTATATTTTAGTACCTTTAACAGGGCTTTTTCCTGCCTTCTGAACAAGCAAGACTGTATTTTTATTTTGCACTGGGCAAATTATGTAACCAGCCCCACTGTTTCATAGATGGCAATCCATAAGTACTTACTAAATGAGAGAAATTATTGCACATTTACTATGTGGTTGGTCTTGTGTTAAGTTCTTTACATAGATGGTCTCATTTTATCCTCTCAATAACCTTTTAAAATAGATATTACTGTTTAGAGAGGTTTATAAAGACTAAATAATTTGGGCAAAATCTTGAAGTTTGTAAGTAAAGAAACCAAGGTTCAAGCTAGAATTCATATTTGTCAGACCTCAAGCCTGTTCTCTTGTGAACCTTTTTCAGCTTAATCTAAAGGACTCTAAAATGACCCAGTTCTGTATGTACACCCAAGGTTATCACACAGATCTAAGTAAGTAATTCACGATTGGGTAGGTACTGGAAACCACTTAAATCCAGAATTCCCGGATGATTGCAGTATTTTTGTCTCAGAGACTGGGGAAACTTTCTACTTCATTTTGATATTTTCTTTAGTCCTCCAAGATGAAGACTACTTTACCAACCAATAGTAAGGTTTTTTGAGTACTTCTGGCTATATTTTAGAGTAGTAAAAAATAGTGTCTCTCAGCAGTTTTAATCTTCTTTACCCAAAGCTCACTGGATAATACAAGCAAATATTTTATTCATGGTGTTGAAGAAAAGCTTCTGCTTGGATATGCATGGTTTTTAAAATATTTTAAATAATGTTCACTATGGTACAATATATTTGAAGTTTCTGTCATTTAGACATTAAAATGTTCAATTAGATAGTGAAATATAGTACCATACACTTGAGCATTTAGTATTAATAAAAGGGGACAAAATCAGCATATGATCATATATCAGTGTATTAGTTAGGGTTCTCTAGGGAAAGAGAATCAACCAGAAATATCTGTAATTTGTATGAGACTTTATAAGAGTCTCTCACATGGCCGTGGGGATGCAAAAGTCCAGGTTCCGCAGGCAGGCTGCAAACCAGGCGCTCCAATGAAAGTCCAATGAAGGTCCTTGATGGGTTTCCAGGAGACGTTAGTTGTCCAAAGATAAGCTGGGAAATTCTCTCTGAATGCTGAAATCACTTCCCCTTTTAAGGCTTTCAGCTGATTGGATAAAGCATCACTCATTGCTGACAGCAAATTTCCTGGTTGATGTAGATGTAATCAGCTATCTATGCAGTAAACTCACTGGTGACTAAAGTCCATAAATGTCCTTGTATTACAATTAGCCCAGTGCTTGCTTGACCAAACAACTGGGCACAATTACCTGGCCAAGTTGACACAATAGCCTAACCATCACAATCAGGCATTCCTTGTTTTTATTTTAATATTCATTAGGAGATAGAATCTATTCATTTAACATATTTGTAAGTGTATTTTTGTCATCATAGTTTTAAAATCAAATGATTACCTATAGTATACATTTTTTGATAAAAATATTTATAACTAAAAAACCCATTTTGAGATCAGATGTGTTGTAATAGGTTCAATATATGTATAATGGGTCCTAATCACAGGCATTTACCTTCACTCTATTTCAAGGTGCAGAGCTCCAGATAATTACGTAGTCACACATTCATACATCATGGGTTATAAGAGATTTTTAAATACTTCTAATTGTGTTGTTATTAACACCCTCAAATATCTATAGTCACTTTTTCCTTATCAGTATAAAATCAGCCATAGGTTCAAAATTTAGTGACAGAGTGATTTGGAATTCCTTTAGTTTGGATTCATAGGAAAAAGAAATCACTTAATTGGAAACATTTTTATGACTTTAAACACTACTTTTGTCTTGTAGAGAAGCTAGTTGCTTGCTTTTACTCTTAATATAAACAAAGAAATACAAGAGAAAAACCAGCAATTCTCTTAGGCCCAATTTGCTTATTTGTAAAATGAAGGAAAACGGAGTTGCAGTTGGACTTGATGACTTCCAGGGGATTTTCCTTCTCTAGGAATCTAGAAGTTAATCTTTCCCCTCCAATATGAACCACCTGATATCTCACACTTTCCTTAGCTTTGGCTATTAATATTACATCTGGGCATTTCATTTACCCAACAATATAGTACCATATATTGTTAATACAATATATTAAATTATCAAAATAATTCAGGTAAAAAAAACCCATATTCATTAGAATCAGTAGCAAGGTTTAAATAAGTACTTCTTTTGGTTTTGATATTAACTTCAATTCATTACATCAATCTATGTAAGTATACTAATTTTTAAGTACAGTACTTTCTTAAAGAAGTCTCAATCTCCATCTACTTTTGTTATTTGACGGCAATTTTTCCCCCATCTTTTGATTAATCACTTTGTGTTCTATATATGTTTGCTTGGTAAAGGAAAGAAGAATGGAAGGGAAGAATAAAAGAAAGAATAAAATTTCCCATTATCCCAAAAGGAGTGTAAGATACTTTCACAGATAATCTATTTTCAGTATTTTTTTTT